>JAVJIF010029814.1:0-99820 GCA_038442645.1 Agave tequilana | reverse complement strand
CCCCTTTCCCGGAATACGTACTTAGTTACGTATTCGGCCCTTTGACCGTATCTTCCGATTTACCATCCGTATTTGACCAATTTTAATTTCAAACATCATTTTATAATATTTAGATTTTATGTGATTTTCTAGAATTTTCTGAAATTAAAATGAATTTCTTCGAAAACCGGTGTCGGCCAGTACCGCTGACCGATTTCCGAATTTTTATCTTCCAATCTGTTAGGAATTTCAAGAAAGTCCTTTAGACTTTATTGCTTAGAATCATATTTCCTACTTATATTATTTTTCTAAGAATTTTATAAATTTATGAAAATTATTTCGGTGTCGGTAAATTTCTGCTTCTGGGATTTTTAATTAAAAATCTACACAGTATTTCTTCAAACGGATTTCACCTTTAGTCTTCAAATTTTTTCTTGATTTTTGGTAAAATTTCCAGACCAATCCAAAATACTTGAATTTTTAGCATTTTTCCAAAATTTGCAAAATTGATTTTCCACTTCACTTGCCACCTCATCATTCCACTCACCTTACCTACCACCCACTCACACTCTCTCTTGCTCTCAGCTGACCAAGTGGCAAGGGAGAGGACACCTCACCCCACATTCTTGCAAAGAAACCCCTCACATCCACCAAATTGTCACCCCCTTCACAAAAACCCCAAAGTATATAATCACATGCATTTGCAAAATACCCTTTTTCTCACCTTCTCCATCAAAAGAAAATTGCAGAAATCCTCTTCCTCTTCCTCCAGCAAAACCCTAGCCCTAGATCACTCCAATCCCTCCACTTTCTCCTCTAGATCACAAGGGGGTTCTTCAAGGCTTCATCCAAGGAGCACTTCTTCAACCTCAAGCTTCAACTACAAGCTTTGGAGGGAAGCCAACACCTCCAACCCTAAATCAAACTTCAGATCTGATCTTCCAGGTGAGTTCTTACTCACCAAGACCCAAATTAACAGCTCTACATGTTTAGGGTAGAAATCCAAGTTCATGTGTATGGTAAAAATCCAACCTTTAGGTCATATGAGCCCAATCCAACCTTTTCATGTAATTGTATTGATCACCATGACTAAACCTAGTTCTGATGTACTTACAATGTTATATCAGTTCCCTTATGTTGTAAAAATCCCTACTTTTAGACTGTAGAGACCGATCCCTTCAGAATCTGGAATTCTGCTCTAATAGCAGAATTTTCCCGAGGACCGGTCGACTGGGAGTCGACCGGGACTCTGCCGATGTGCACAACCTGCACGACTTGAGCGGGCGGTCGACTGGCAGTCGACCGCAACTCGACCGGCCAAATCTGGAGCTCACGGCTCCCGCCCAGTCGACCGGCAGGCGACCGGGACTCAACCGCCAGTTCATTTCCCCAGTCGACCGGCAGTCGACCGGAGGTCGACCGTTAGGCCAAATCCTGGGACAGTTTTCAGACTTGTTTCTTTTCTGATTTTTGGTATTTCCTGATACATGTACACTATACTAGTCTTGTTATATACATCATATCTATACCGTATGACCTGTTACCTGATGGAAGTACTTTATTCATGCTTCATGACTTGTTACATGGTGGAACTTGTCTAATTCATGCTTCATGGCTTCTTGTTATATAATATCATCCCATAATTTGTTAAATATGAACTATCACCAACCCTTCATGCTATCCTTAAAACCAAGCATGAAGTACCTGACTTTTCATAAAATACACCAACTTACACATGGGTCGGGGGGAAATATGCGGAATATCGGTATGTGTTCGTGTTTACAGTGGTTTAAACAATATTGTACAAATATTGTTCCGGTCTGACCTGTGGTACGCCAGGGGACCGAGCAGGCTTCACTATTCAGGTTTCATTATTCAGGCTTCACTGTTCAGGCTTTATTACTTCCGGTTTCACCCACTGTAAACATAGTTCGTCGATATAACCGCTATTTCCAATAACAACCTTGTCATACTAGGATATATCTATGTGTTCTGGGACGCTGGGCCACATAGCTAGATATCACAGTAAGACAAGTAATAATAATAAGACACTCATTGTATATTCATTTCATATGTCATTACCTTACATAGTCACATATCCTGACATGCATGGTTACTTAGTATTGCTCTTCTACCACTATTCATGATCCTATTGTCACTTGACTATTTTATTTCTCGTATTATGTCTTGACCCTTTGGATTTGCACATTCAGATTCAGAGGTCTGGAACGAGGTGGAGCCTTCCGCTGAGGACTTGGCTTACCTTGGAGATCAGTCCGACCAGTCCTAGATCCAGCGTGCCCGGCACTTCTTTTGGTTCACGTGGTCTCCATCCACACGTGAGCATTTTTGTATTTTTGGTTGTATCTTGTTTCTTTTTGGACTGGAGTTGTGATAATGGACACTGTATGGTGATTTTGTATATCATAACTTGTATAACTCTGTACTTTTACCTTGTATGTTGGCATATGGTTGTATCACGCTGTGTGTTATACTCTGTTGCTTGTTGTATTATTTGCTTAGCGTATATACGTGGGGGCTCCATTCGACCTACGTATATGCGTCGCAGTGACGTCTCCGTATCTTTGGGATCGGGGCGTTACAGGTTGGTATCAGAGCCTAGGCTCTCAGACCTAAAAGTACAACCAAGTGGCAAATTCTAACGATTTGCTTATGCCAACTGCAATGTACAAAGTTATAAGTCCATCTTGATTCCTTCAATTGACCAATTCCTTCGTATCCTAATTCCTTTCCTTGATTCCAATTCCAGATCTTATCCCTTTCGGTATGGAGAGACGTTCGGGTCGCAACAATGTCGGGCAAGTCCCGGATGGACCCGCGGGAGGAGAGCAGGCTGATGTCCTGAGCATCATTCGGGCTATGATGGAGACCCAGCAGCAGCAAGTGGAGATCCATCAGCAGCAGACTGAACTCCTCAGGCAGGAGTTAGCAGCCCCGAAGGAGCAGAAGCCGGGGAACATCTCAGATTTCCGGCGGCTACAACCGGCTACCTTCTCAGGAGTCGAGAGGCCTTTGGAGGCTGAGCAGTGGTTAGTGGACACCACCGATCTACTGAACGCCGCCAGGGTGCCCAAGGAGAGCCAAGTGGAGGTTGCAAAGATCCAGCTGAAGGACATTGCTCGGACTTGGTGGCTTGCAGAGGAGGCTCGCTTGAAGAAGCCTATTTCCTGGGATACCTTCTCCAAGAGCTTCTACAGTCGTTTCTTCCCCGTCACTGCTCAGAAAGACATGGAGGAGCAGTTCATCAGGCTTCAGCAGGGGGAGAGGTCCGTAGATGAGTATGCTGCTGAGTTCCTCAGGCTGAGTCGCTTCGCCCCCTATATGGTGTCAGATGAGGAGAAGAGGGCGAGCAGGTTCCAGCAAGGCCTACAGATGGAGATCCAGATGTATATGATGGCACAGCAGTTGAAGACCTATGCTGAAGTTCTTTCTATCGCTCGTGAGGTGGAGCGAGGATTTCAGAGGAAGCAGGAGAGCCAGGCCTTGAAGAGGCCGTTTGTGCCGGTGGGCAGAGGAGGACCATCCAGGGCAGCCAAGATCCAGGCCAGACAGCCGTTCAGAGCAGTTCCATATCAGACGGCTCGACCAGGTCCTATCTGCCATTTCTGCCAGAAGCCAGGGCACACCCAGCAGACTTGCCGGAGGGCCAACGGATTGTGCTTGATATGTGGAGCACGGGATCATGCCGTGGAGACATGTCCGCACAGGAGAGTGGGGTTTGCTACCCAAACCTTGCCAGCACCAGCACCTCAGGGGCAGTATGTGCAGAGGGCACTACCGGGGCCGGTTGGACAGAGGCAGCAGGGACCGGTGAGGAGAGCTCTTCCCCTTCCACCACAGCAGGCTGCCCGCCCAATGCAGAGAGGAGCCAGACCAGCAGCAGGGCGTGGCAGGGGTCAGGCCTACAACCTGACAGTAGAGGAGGCAGAGGCTTCGGGGGAGGTGATCACAGGTACTATCAGAGTTCATTCTATACCTGTCCTCGCACTCTTCGATTCAGGTGCATCCCATTGTTACATCTCCGACAAGTTTGTGGCTTTGCATTCTATTTCTGTTAAGGCTTTAGACCACAAGTGGGAGATCAGTACTGGGAATGGGGTAGTTGTGTCTTCCGGTGTTTGTGTTGACTGTCCAGTAGAACTTTGTGGGAAGGTCTTGTCCATAGATATGCTCGTACTAGACACCAAGGGGTACGACGTGATCTTAGGCATGACCTGGCTCAGTCAGTACCATGCAGTGATTGACTGTAGGGGAAGGAAGATCAATTTCAGAATCCCACATCGGCCGGAGTTCCAGTTTAGCGGAGAGGTGAAGCCTGCTAGGGAGAAGGTTCAGTTGACCACCTCGGAGGCTCAGAAGGGTGCCAGTGTGGGATGAATTTCCAGAGGTCTTTGCTGAGATTTCAGGTCTTCCACCGGAGAGGATAGTGGAGTTCTCCATTGATACAGTCCCAGGGACAGCTCCTATCTCAAAGGCTCCGTACCGGATGGCACCGACGGAGTTGGAGATCCTGAAGATACAGCTGCAGGATTATTCAGACAAGGGATTGATCCGGCCTAGCACTTCACCATGGGGAGCCCCGGTGCTATTGGCAAACAAGAAGGATGGTGGCAAGAGGCTTTGCATTGATTACAGGGAGTTGAACAAGGTCACCATCAAGAACAAGTATCCCTTGCCCAGGATTGATGACTTGTTTGATCAGCTTCATGGAGCCCGTGTATTTTCTAAGTTGGATTTGCAGTCGGGTTACCATCAGCTGAGGGTGAAGAAGGAAGATGTTCCGAAGACGGCATTCAGGACCCGATATGGCCACTACGAGTTTCTAGTGATGCCTTTCGGAGTTACCAATGCCCCTGCTGTGTTTATGGACCTGATGAACCGGGTGTTCTCTCCTTACCTGGATCAGTTTGTAGTGGTGTTTATAGATGACATCCTGATCTATTCCAAGAGTTTTGAGGAGCATGCAGAGCACTTGAGGATCGTGTTGCAGACTCTTCAGCAGGAGCACTTCATGCCAAAGGAGCAAGTGTGAGTTCTGGCTAGACAGCATACCTTCCTTGGACATATAGTTTCAGCAGAGGGATTGCAGTTGATCCTAGTAAAGTCCAGGCGGTGCAAAATTGGCCAGTTCCGAAGACGGTGTCTGAGATAAGGAGTTTTCTTGGACTAGCCGGATATTACAGGCGCTTCGTCCAGGATTTCTCTAGACTTGCAGCTCCGTTGACCAGGCTCACCAGGAAAGGGGAGAGATTCATATGGACAGGAGATTGTGATGCAGCCTTTGAGAAGTTGAAGCAGAAGCTTATTTCAGCCCCAATCTTGAGGACCCCTTCAGGAAGAGGAGGGATGGTTATTTTCTGTGATGCATCAGGAAAAGGCCTGGGGTGCGTGCTTATGCAACACGATCATGTCATAGCATATGCATCTAGGCAGTTGAAGCCTCATGAGAGGAACTACCCGACTCATGACTTGGAGTTGGCAGCTGTGGTGTTTGCATTGAAGATCTGGAGACACTACCTTCTGGGAGACAAGGTATTGATATACACTGACCACAAGAGCCTCAAGTATATATTCTCGCAGAAGGAGCTGAATATGAGGCAGAGGAGGTGGTTGGAGCTTATGGCGGACTACGATATTGACTTGCAGTATCATCCAGGCAAAGTCAATACCGTTCCAGATGCACTGAGCAGGATGCCGGAGAACAGAGTGCTAGTTCGCCTTACTCAGCAGAAAGAGTTGATCCAGGAGTTCATCAGATTGGATTTGAGGTTGGTGCAGGGAGGTGATAAGGCAGGGCAGCTTATGGCATTGCAGATCCAGTCCTCATTGGTAGAGGAGATCAAGGAGGCTCAGAAGGAAGATCCAAGATTGCAGACATTCAGGACTCAGGTGGAGGCTGGACTGAGGGCAGATATTTGTATTCGTCCGGATGGTGCTTTGTGTTATGGTAGTAGACTTTGTGTCCCCCAGGGAGAAGTCAGACAGAAGATTCTGGAGGAAGCACACAGTTCTGCCTATTCTATACATCCGGGAGGAAACAAGATGTACCAGGACCTGAAGAAGCACTTTTGGTGGAATGCCATGAAGAGGGAGATAGCCCAGTTTGTTGCCAAGTGCTTGGTTTGCCAGCAGATAAAGATCGAGCATCAGAGATCTGCTGGACTTCTTCAACCTTTGCCGATACCCGAATGGAAGTGGGAGCACATTACTATGGACTTCGTGACGGCATTGCCTCGGAGTCCTAAGGGTAACAATGCGGTATGGGTGATCGTTGATCGCCTCACCAAGTCTGCTCACTTCATCACCTTTCCGGGTTGGTCAGTCGACAGAGGTTCTGGCAGATAAGTATCTGAAGGAAGTTGTTCGTCTGCATGGAGTCCCAGTCAGTATTGTATCGGATAGAGACTCCAGATTCAGGTCTCATTTCTGGGAGAGTCTCCAGGAGAGTCTGGGAACCCGTCTGAAGTTCAGTACTTCCTATCATCCTCAGACAGACGGGCAGTCAGAGAGGACCATCCAGATCCTTGAGGATATGCTGAGGGCTTGCATGATGGACTTTGGAGGATCTTGGGAGGACCATCTACACTTGGCCGAGTTTTCATATAACAATAGCTATCAGGCCAGTATTAGGATGGCGCCATTTGAGGCACTGTATGGTAGGAAGTGCCGATCACCGATTTGCTGGGATGAAGTCGGTGAGAGGAGTCTTTTGGGGCCTGAGATGTTGATGCAGACTACAGAGAAGGTCAGGGTTATCAGAGATCATCTCAGGGCTGCTCAGAGTAGACAGAAGAGTTGGGCTGATACTCTTAGGAGGCCATTGGAGTTCCAGACCGGAGATCATGTGTTCTTGAAGATTTCACCCACCAGGGGAGTTATCCGGTTCGGTACTCGTGGGAAGCTGAGCCCGAGGTATATTGGCCCGTTCGAGATCCTGGATCGCGTGGGAGACGTGTCTTATAGACTAGCATTACCACCATCCTTGGACGGGGTGCATAATGTCTTCCATGTGTCTCAGTTGAGGAAGTATGTCCGGGACGACAGCCACAATTCTGGATCATTCCGAGCTAGAGCTGCAACCGGATCTATCATACCAAGAGCAGCCGTTGGCCATTCTGGACAGAGTGTCAAGACACTGAAGAGCAGAGCTATTCCATTGGTATTGGTGTCTTGGAGCAGACACGCGCCGGGAGAGGCCACCTGGGAGCGAGAGGACGTTATCCGGGAGCATTATCCTCAACTTTTCCCGTCTTGATCTGGTAAGACTCTTTCCTTCTACTTGTCTTTACCGTTATCATTCCTTGTATCCATATCCATCTGTTGCCTTTCCTGTTATCTTTCACCCTATGAAATTTCGAGGACGAAATTTTTGTAAGGTGGGTAGATTGTAATGCCCCCTTTCCCGGAATACGTACTTAGTTACGTATTCGGCCCTTTGACCGTATCTTCCGATTTACCATCCGTATTTGACCATTTTAATTTCAAACATCATTTTATAATATTTTAGATTTTATGTGATTTTCTAGAATTTTCTGAAATTAAAATGAATTTCTTCAAAAACCGGTGTCGGCCAGTACCGCTGACCGATTTCCGAATTTTTATCTTCCAATCTGTTAGGAATTTCAAGAAAGTCCTTTAGACTTTATTGCTTAGAATCATATTTCCTACTTATATTATTTTTCTAAGAATTTTATAAATTTATGAAAATTATTTCGGTGTCGGTAAATTTCTGCTTCTGGGATTTTTAATTAAAAATCTACACAGTATTTCTTCAAACGGATTTCACCTTTAGTCTTCAAATATTTTTCTTGATTTTTGGTAAAATTTCCAGACCAATCCAAAATACTTGAATTTTTAGCATTTTTCCAAAATTTGCAAAAATTGATTTTCCACTTCACTTGCCACCTCATCATCATTCCACTCACCTTACCTACCACCCACTCACACTCTCTCTTGCTCTCAGCTGACCAAGTGGCAAGGGAGAGGACACCTCACCCCACATTCTTGCAAAGAAACCCCTCACATCCACCAAATTGTCACCCTTCACAAAAACCCCAAAGTATATAATCACATGCATTTGCAAAATACCCTTTTTCTCACCTTCTCCATCAAAAGAGAAATTGCAGAAATCCTCTTCCTCTTCCTCCAGCAAAACCCTAGCCCTAGATCACTCCAATCCCTCCACTTTCTCCTCTAGATCACAAGGGGGTTCTTCAAGGCTTCATCCAAGGAGCACTTCTTCAACCTCAAGCTTCAACTACAAGCTTTGGAGGGAAGCCAACACCTCCAACCCTAAATCAAACTTCAGATCTGATCTTCCAGGTGAGTTCTTACTCACCAGACCCAAATTAACAGCTCTACATGTTTAGGGTAGAAATCCAAGTTCATGTGTATGGTAAAAATCCAACCTTTAGGTCATATGAGCCCAATCCAACCTTTTCATGTAATTGTATTGATCACCATGACTAAACCTAGTTCTGATGTACTTACAATGTTATATCAGGTTCCCTTATGTTGTAAAAATCCCTACTTTTAGACTGTAGAGACCGATCCCTTCAGAATCTGGAATTCTGCTCTAATAGCAGAATTTTCCCGAGGACCGGTCGACTGGGAGTCGACCGGGACTCTGCCGATGTGCACAACCTGCACGACTTGAGCGGGCGGTCGACTGGCAGTCGACCGCAACTCGACCGGCCAAATCTGGAGCTCACGGCTCCCGCCCAGTCGACCGGCAGGCGACCGGGACTCAACCGCCAGTTCATTTCCCAGTCGACCGGCAGTCGACCGGAGGTCGACCGTTAGGCCAAATCCTGGGACAGTTTTCAGACTTGTTTCTTTTCTGATTTTTGGTATTTCCTGATACATGTACACTATACTAGTCTTGTTATATACATCATATCTATACCGTATGACCTGTTACCTGATGGAAGTACTTTATTCATGCTTCATGACTTGTTACATGGTGGAACTTGTCTAATTCATGCTTCATGGCTTCTTGTTATATAATATCATCCCATAATTTGTTAAATATGAACTATCACCAACCCTTCATGCTATCCTTAAAACCAAGCATGAAGTACCTGACTTTTCATAAAATACACCAACTTACACATGGGTCGGGGGGAATATGCGGAATATCGGTATGTGTTCGTGTTTACAGTGGTTTAAACAATATTGTACAAATATTGTTCCGGTCTGACCTGTGGTACGCCAGGGACCGAGCAGGCTTCACTATTCAGGTTTCATTATTCAGGCTTCACTGTTCAGGCTTTATTACTTCCGGTTTCACCCACTGTAAACATAGTTCGTCGATATAACCGCTATTTCCAATAACAACCTTGTCATACTAGGATATAGATCTATGTGTTCTGGGACGCTGGGCCACATAGCTAGATATCACAGTAAGACAAGTAATAATAATAAGACACTCATTGTATATTCATTTCATATGTCATTACCTTACATAGTCACATATCCTGACATGCATGGTTACTTAGTATTGCTCTTCTACCACTATTCATGATCCTATTGTCACTTGACTATTTTATTTCTCGTATTATGTCTTGACCCTTTGGATTTGCACATTCAGATTCAGAGGTCTGGAACGAGGTGGAGCCTTCCGCTGAGGACTTGGCTTACCTTGGAGATCAGTCCGACCAGTCCTAGATCCAGCGTGCCCGGCACTTCTTTTGGTTCACGTGGTCTCCATCCACACGTAAGCATTTTTGTATTTTTGGTTGTATCTTGTTTCTTTTTGGACTGGAGTTGTGATAATGGACACTGTATGGTGATTTTGTATATCATAACTTGTATAACTCTGTACTTTTACCTTGTATGTTGGCATATGGTTGTATCACGCTGTGTGTTATACTCTGTTGCTTGTTGTATTATTTGCTTAGCGTATATACGGGGGGCTCCATTCGACCTACGTATATGCGTCGCAGTGACGTCTCCGTATCTTTGGGATCGGGGCGTTACAACATGTATCAGGCAAGTCATGTTATTTATACAATAATAACAATCAGTACCACCTGGTATTTTAATCAACCTCTTTCAGTGTTCCATACCACTGGCAGTTCATACTGGAGCCCGCACTCCAGTCGAACCCATCCGGACATGGCATACGGGTACCATTATCCAAACGAGAGAGTGACCAAATAACAAGTGTTCCCGACGTCACTATTGTGTATACTGTTTTATTATGTCATTGAAACCAATGGTCGAGGAGCTCTTATCGGGTAGGTGTATCCCGTGCATACCTGGATCACGGCCTTAAACAAACCCCTGGCTGCTGAGACCAGCGCCTTCCACTAAGAGGGGAGCACGAATCAAGTAACGGGAGCTCATGGAGCTATACAATCGGTAGGCAGCACTACCGTCCCCTGCAGTGGGACTAACAATATAGATTCAGTACATTCACCCGATAAGATCTAATCAACCGTCAAGTCCCCCCATCCCAAGTTAACTTTATTATATTTTATTAAAGTACACAACGTAACAAGAACAAGTACAGCGCATGGTACATGTAACATGATAACAGACCTGAGCTCTGTTGATAGCATAAAACAGGATAACGGGAAACGGGAATAATAGATGTGGGATTCCACACATCGCATATCAACAGCTCATGTATCCAGTAACGAGAATATCAATATCAGTAACAGGAAATAATCATGTAACGAGAATACATGAATATGCATGTAGCAATCATATACACCATGATCTATGCAACAGGAATACATAGACAATCAATACAGGTACACCAGTGAGTCTATATAACAGTGGGGTAAGATCATGAAGTAACTGTGCATCAAGTATCTAGGAAATAATGATACGAATATGTGCACGTATCCATGTATCAGTGAAGCGTGAAAAAGACATAAATGGTATCAGTGTAAGAGTATCCATGTAAAGGTGAGATATGATGAAAATAATAAGATCGGTGCACTACTGGATATGTGTGATATGTCTACAAGTATATACAATAACAATATTCAGTAAAACAGATATTCACGTGCACCAGTAGTGTCCCCTGTCTCATACTCTAGAGTATCCGTGAAACTGTAATGCAAGTACTAGAAATACAAGGGTGGCGTCTCCGTGTCGTCCGTCGGTTGGTACAGTGGCTATACCCATAATTGAATGTCAGATATTTTATTAGCATAATGATTATAATATTGCTTATGATTATATATTGCATACAATAGGATAGATATCACATAATTATTATTATATATACTTATCTATTTTTATCATGATTATATTATCACTTATGGTCAATGAATCATCATGTATGTTCTAATTACAGTGATTGATCCTCTAATTGCAGTGATTGGTCGATAACTACCTTTTATTAAACAATATTTATAATCATGATAAATTAATTAACGTAAGCAACCAATTTCATTACACACAATAAAATATAAAATTTATAAATAAAACACTCACAAACTAGCCATGGGAAGGTAGTTCTCTTTTTCACGATCGCAACGGTTCCAGGATCGTCCAGATCGGACACCGGATGCTCCAGATATCGCCCGAACACTTTATTGGATTTTGGATGCGGGTTGGGTGGCAAACGGGTCAGGTTTGGATCCAATACCCAAACCATAACTTAAGTTAAATGGTTATTGGGTAGTTAGGGTTAATGGGTACCAACCCAATAGGGCTATTGGGTTCGGGTTCACACCCGAACCCAATAACACACAGCAGCAGCGGCGGCAGCAGCAGCCGCTGCCGCTCCTCTGCAGGCCGGCCGGCCAGCTTAGCTGGCCGGCGACCAGCGAGACCCGCCGGCGGCGGGTCTAGCCGCCGGGGGTGGTCACACAGAGAGGGGGGAAGAGAGAGAGAGAGAGAAGAGAGAGAGAGAGAGAGAGAGAGAGAGAGAGAAGGGGCAGGGGGCAGCGGGGCAGCGGCCAGGCCCAACCTGGCCGCCTCGCCGGCGGTTGCCCAGGCTGGCGACGGCACTCAGGCCGCCGGCGACGGTCTGGGGTCACGCACAGAGTGGGGGGAGAGAGAGAGTGAGAAAGGAGTGGAGAGAGAGAGAGAGTGAGAGAGAAGACTCACTGGAAAACAAAAGAAAGAAAAGAAGAAGAAGAACAGGGGAAGAAGAAGAAGAAGAAGAAGAGAAGAAGAAAGAAAAGAAAAAGAAGAGGAAAATAAGAAGAGGAGGAGGCGGCTGCGCCCGGCTTGGGGGCCCGGTCACCGGCAAGGCCGCCGGCGGCGCGCCAGCCTCCGGCCGCGGGTTTAAAGAGCGTGAGGGGGAGAGAGAGAGAGAGACCGTGAGTTAGAGAGAAGAAAGAGAGAGATAGAGAGAGGGAGAGAATTGAGAGAGAGAGAGAGAGAGAGAGTTTTTAAAGAGGAAGAGAGGGGAATGGCAGTGGAGAGGCGGTGGGAAATATCCAGAGAAGGGAAGAAGGGGAAAGAAAAAGAAAAGAAAAGAAAAGATTTAATTAATTAAATTAATATTATTTAATTTAGTCCAGAATTCGACTAGTCCCGAACGGTTACCAAAAATTATAGAAAATAGAGAATATTATTCTGAAACATAATATGAAAATGGCTTGAAGAAATTCAATCTGGTTTGCAACTTAAAAATCCTGAAAAGTATCGCCGATATTGGGCGACACCGGTTTGGCCCGATTTTTCATAAATTCAGAAAAATCTCCAAAATTATCAAAATGTAGCTAATGTGATTCTAAGATATTAGGTGAAAGTAAATTCTCAAAATACAACTTCGTTTGTGAATTAAAAATCGTAGAGTCGATTATCGGTATCAGTCGACACCAACTACGGAGATTTTCCAAAATAATCCAGAAATATTCCAGCAAATTCTGAACAATCTAAAGTATTGAAAAATATATGAAACTGAAATCGGCTCAATCTGACTATCAGAAAGGTCAAATCAACTTTATACGTCGTATCGAATACTGATACTATGATACGTACATCAGGGATCAGGTGGTTACATTTCTCCCCACCTTACAAAAAATTTCGTCCTCGAAATTTCAATTCAGGAGGGAGAACAATATTTTCAGCCCCAAAGCCTAAATGTCACGGGCACACGACGCTTCCGATGCGCTCTCTGATATCTATAATGAACTCGGGATGGAGAATTAGTGTTGTGAACTAAAGATAAAGGATTGAAAGTGAAATGATGAAGAGAAAGCAAGAAGGGAATCAAATTATTCTGGTTAATATCAGGAATGAAGTAAGAGACAAGAGTCGAGGAGTGCATTGTCAACGACTTTGTATCTTGTAATCGTCGCTGGAATCTCCAAATTCAGATACAGACGAATTTTAATCTGAATCTGGTTGTACTGTTGGTAAGAGCCCGAGCATTAACCCAGGTGGTTACCCACACCAGGTGTGAACCTAGGCTCTGATACCACTATGTAACGCCCCGATCCCAAGGATACGGAGACGTTATGGCGAGTACATACGCAGGGTGAAAACGCCCTCGCGCGTACGTTAAGCCTTAGTACAGGAAATAGCCTCCATATACACAAGAGTTTCAGCATTAAATAATTACAAGAATATCTGTAGAAAAGATCAGTGAGCATGATAGATAAAGAAACATGGACAAATAAGGAAGTAAGACAAAAGAATCAAGATACCTATGAATCGTATGGGTGATAAGTCCCCTATGTGAATCCAATGACATATCTGACAGTATGATATCTCGAATCTCCAACCTGGGCACGCAAACTCAGGGTCATCAGAAAGCGACCTAGTGAGTGGTAAAATAAAGGAGGTAGTAATATGTACTATAATAATACAAGCACGATAATAATATCTAGTACATGTTTATTTATCAGTGATACCATATAGGAATTTAATACTCAGTAGAAATATAAAATGTCATCTTTTAATATCATCACCATCTAGCATCTTATCAGGTCATGTCTACAGTAGTATCCAGTTTTATATAATAAATACTGTTGACGTGATGCATGTGAACATGTAGATGAAGTATGCAACCATTTTATAGCGATGTGAGTATACGGGACTAGTGTCTATAGGATATACAGGAACTAAAGCATGCAATGCAAGGTATACGTGTACATGAAGAGTGTGTCACCACATGAAGTGTAACAAGTATCAGGTAATGTAGCAAAGTGAAGGTTCACCTTGAGGGGGGGTGAATAGGTGATGGCTAATCTAATGGTCACTTAATGCCAAATAATGCGGAAGCTAAAAGCAATTATGACCTAAATAAAACTTTTACACTAAACACCACGTATAACACAAGAGTGTTGCCGAATTCCCCGTGAAGGGCTCTGGACAAACTCCTCAAATTCCCCTTGAATGGGTTGAGGTGCCGCGTTGGCTCTCTTGGTTGAATACAAGTGTTAGCAAACAAACCCAAGCAAGTATATCAATATGAGCACACAAGTAATCATGCATATAAAGATAAACACAATAAAGGAATGCAAGATATAAACAAGAGACAAAGAGAGAGAGAGTGAGCAATCGCAAACACAAGCCCACCGGCTCGCCGAGGCCGCACCTCAAACAAGGAGTTCGCACCCGAACCCGAAACACCGAGTCCACACTAGGACCCGAAACAATGCGAACACACACGTCCGCCTCCTCAAAGAACAAAGATGAAATTTGGTGATCACAACTCTTGATCACCTAAAATCCTCTCACAAAAACACTCCTATAGAATGAATAGCTCAATGGGTTGCTCAAGTGTTTGTGAGAAAAACAAGGAAAAGATGGTGGAGGAAAACTCAAAGAATCTCTTTTAAACACTCTTGATAAACTCTCCTTTTGATTGGAAATATTTGCTCTCAAATATGTGGAGAAAACTCTTTTAAACAGATAAGAAAAACTGGCCCAAAGCTCTCCTAAAATCTTATATCAAAACAATGACCAAACCCCCAAATTTATAGGCTGTCAAAAACTAGCTATTGGGGTCTGTCAGACCTGTCGGTCGACCGCCCGATCGACCGCCAACGGTCAAAAATCAGACCGTTGGAGCCTCCGGTCGACCGCCCGGTCGACCCAAAAGAACAAAGAGCACTGCTCTCAGTTCCGGTCGATAGGGTCGGCAGACCGGCCATCTGCCAGGTCAAGGCGTGCACGTCTGTGCACGTCGGTCGACCGAGTCGGTCGACCGACTTCTGGTATAGTCGACTATCAAGGTAGTAAGTCGACTATCTGAAGCCTGAAAACAGAAATCTGGGATTAAAAAATTTGTCTTGTTGGCTCAAATAAAATCCATAAAATACTTAAAAATCTACAAAAATAGTTTTACCAATATACTTTGATAAACAAACATGATTGCACAAAATCAAGGCATGTTATAAAGGATTTGGACTATTTTTGTAAGTTGGAAATATTGGCTCAATTGAAAACTGTTTTTCAAAACAATATTTTTCCAAAACATGTTTTTTCAAATCTTCATCAAATACAAAAACAAGATATACTTTTAAAGCATAGTGTGTATGGATATGATCCACTACACAATCAAGATGAAATATCTATGTTTTTGACAATAAGCATAAACTTGGTTTTGGTTGAAAGATGTAAACATGAATACCAAAAACCAAAATGTTTTTCCAAAGTAAAAATTCTTTTCTAAAACTGAAAATCTTTTATGAAAACATATCTATCAAGAGTGTGTGTGTAAATGTACTTGAGCAATCCACCAACTACTCTATCCTTTACATTTTAACTAAAAACAAAAATCTTATATCTAGACACAAGTCTTGATCTTAAGTCTTCCCTTGAAGTCTTCTCATCTTTTTGACTTGGTCCAAAACTGATCCAACGAGCTCGACTCCTCTTGAGTACTTGATGTGATCTTGATGCATAGGCTCGTGAATCAAACGGTGGTAGCTCCAAAACTTGTCTTAAAATCCTTTGTTGAAGCTCCACACCTACTAAGATCTTGATAACAAATCTGTCACTAATTAAACACAAGATCATTAGTAACATAACTACATGAGTTGAACATCATCAAAACTAGAGTGATGGGCCTTTAGGCCAACACAAAGTCTACAGGTAACATGATAGTGGATAACATATCAGGAACAGTAACAAGTACAACTACACAATAGTATACATGTATCAGGCAAGTCATGTTATTTATACAATAATAACAATCAGTACCACCTGGTATTTTAATCAATCTCTTTCAGTATTCCATACCACTGGCGGTTCATACTGGAGCCCGCACTCCAGTCGAACCCATCCGGATATGGCATACGGGTACAATTATCCAAACGAGAGAGTGACCAAATAACAAGTGTTCCCGATGTCACTATTGTGTATACTGATTTATTATATTAATTGGAAACCAATGGTCGAGGAGCTCTTATCGAGTAGGTGTATCCCGTGCATACCCGGGATCACGGCCTTAAACAGACCCCTGACTGCTGAGACCAGGGCCCTCCGCTAAGAGGGGAGCACGAATCAAGTAACGGGAGCTCATGGAGCTATACAATCGGTAGGCATCACTACCGTCCCCTGCAGTGGGACTAACAATATGGATCCAGTACATCCACCCGATAAGATCTAATCAACCGTCAAGTCTCCCCCATTCCCAAGTTAACTTTATTATATTTTATTTAATTACACAACGTAACAAGAACAAGTACAGGGCATGGTACATGTAACATGATAACAGGACCTGAGCTTTTTTGGTAGCATAAAACAGGTTAACGGGAACAGGAATAATAGATGTGGGATTCCACACATCGCATATCAACAACTCATGTATCCAGTAACAGGAATATCAATATCAGTAACAGGAAATAATCATGTAACGGGAATACATGAATATGCATGTAGCAATCATATACACCATGATCTATGCAACAGGAATACATAAACAATCAATATAGGTACACCAGTGAGTCTATATAACAGTGGGGTAAGATCATGAAGTAACTGTGCATCAAGTATCTAGGAAATAATGATATGAATATGTGCACGTATCCATGTATCGGCGAAGCGTGAAAAGACATAAATGGTGTCACGTGTAAGAGTATCCGTGTAAAGGTCAGATATGATGAAAATAATAAGGTCGGTGCACTACTGGATATGTGTGATATGTCTACAAGTATAAACAATAACAGTATTCAGTAAAACAGATATTCACGTGCACTAGTAGTGTCCCCTGTCTCATACTCTAGAGTATCCGTGAAACTGTAATGCAGGTACTAGAAATACAAGGGTGGCGTCTCCATGTCGTCCGTGGGTTGGTACAGTGGCTATACCACATAATTGAATGTCAGATATTTTATTTAGCATAATGATTATAATATTGCTTATGATTATAATATTGCATATAATAGGATAGATATCACATAATTATTATTATATATACTTATCTATTTTTATCATGATTATATTATCACTTATGGTTAATGAATCATCATGTATGTTCTAATTACAGTGATTGATCCTCTAATTACAGTGATTGGGCGATAACTAGCTTTTATTAAACAATATTTATAATCATGATAAATTAATTAACGTAAGCAACCAATTTCATTACACACAATAAAATATAAAATTTATAAATAAAACACTCACAAACTAGCCATGGGAAGGTAGTTCTCTTTTCCACGATCTCAATGGTTCCAGGATCGTCCAGATCGGATACCGGACGCTCCAGATATCGCCCGAACATTTTGTTGAATTTTGGATGCGGATTGGGTGGCAAACGGGTCGGGTTTGGATCAATACCCAAACCCATAACTTAAGTTAAATGGTTATTGGGTAGTTAGGGTTAATGGGTACCAACCCAATAGGGCTATTGGGTTCGGGTGTGAACCCGAACCCAACAACACACAGCAGCAGCAGCGGCAGCAGCCGCTGCCGCTCCTCTGCAAGCCGGCCGGCCAGCCGGCGGCGGGTCTAGCCGCCCGGGGTGGTCACATAGAGAGGGGGGAAGAGAGAGAGAGAGAGAGAGAAGGGACAGGGGGTAGCGGGGCAGTGGCCAGGCCTAACCTGGTCGCCTCACCGGCGGTTGCCCAGGCCGGCGACGGTGCTCGGCGACGGTCTAGGGTCACGCACAGAGCGGGGGGAAAGGAGAGAGAGTGAGAAAGGAGTGGAGAGAGAGAGTGAGAGATAAGACTCACTGGAAAAGAAAGAAAGAAAAGAAGAAGAAGAACAGGGGAAGAAGAAGAAGAAGAAGAAGAAGAAAAGAAGAAAGAAAAGAAAAAGAAGAGGACAAGAAGAAGAGGAGGAGACGGCTGCGCCCGGCTTAGGGGCGCCGGTCACCGGCAAGGCCGCCGGTGATGCGCCGGCCTCCAGCCGCGGGTCGTGCCTCCAGCCGCTGGTTAAAAGAGCGAGAGGGGGGGAGAGAGAGACCGTGAGTTAGAGAGAGAAAAAGAGAGAGATAGAGAGAGGGAGAGAATTGAGAGAGAAAGAGAGAGTTTTTAAAGAGGAAGAGAGGGGAATGGCGGTGAGAGGCGGTGGGAATATCCAGAGAAAGGAAGAAGGGGAAAGAAAAAGAAAAGAAAAAGAAAAGATTTAATTAATTAAATTAATATTATTTAATTTAGTCCAAAATTCGACTAGTCTCGAACGGTTACCAAAAATTACAGAAAATAGAGAATATTATCCTGAGACATAATATAAAAATGGTTTGAAGAAATTCAATCTGGTTTGCAACTTAAAAATCCTGAAAAGTATCGCCGATATTGGGCGACACCGGTTTGGCCCGATTTTTCATAAATTCAGAAAAATCCCCAAAAATACCAAAATGTAGTTAATGTAATTCTAAGACATCAGGTGAAAGCAGATACTGTGATACGTACATCAGGGATCAGGTGGTTACATCACACCATCGTTCTTCAAGCTAAAGAGCATCACTGCGTAGCAGTATATCCCTGAGGCGTCCTAAAGGATGTGTGCTTTTCATCTTCAGGGTACATCTTTATTTGATTATACCCTAAGAAGCCATCTATGAAAGACATCCTCTCAAAATCACATATATTATCGATCATGACATCTGTGATCGGGAGAGTGATGTCGTCTTTAGGGCAGGCGACATTTAGATCGCGATAGTCGATACAGATCCGGATCTTTCCATTCTTCTTGAGAACGGGAGCAATATTGGCCACCCAATCAGGATGTTGCTCTTTCCTGATGAAACCAGAGTCTATAAGTTTTTTGATTTCTGATTCGATTACTTCCATGATCTCGGGACTGATCATACAGTCGTTACTGTTGTTTGATTGGCATCCGGGTTGATGTTGAGATGATGCATAACAATCTGGGGATCGAGCCCGAGCATGTCCTCATAATTTCAAGCGAAGACATCTATATACTCTTGTATGAGATGTATTAGGCTTTCTTTCTCAAAAGGTGACAAGCTCTCACTTATGAAGATGGGTTTGGGGTTAGCTTCATCTCCAAGATTTATCTGAGTCACTTTATCTTCAGTGAGTGGTTCTATTATTCAAAGCATGTATCCTAAAGAGTATGTAAGTGTTAATCCATGGATCAGTGTCCGACTGGATCAATTCTTCAGATTTAAAAATATCTTCTCCATCATCTTCAACGTGGCTGGTTGATACTATGTTCTTTGAAAGACTTCTGAAGATATTACCGATGCTAATATCTGAGCCCCACGATAATGTTCAAACTTTGATTGAGAAAAATCTAAAGTTTTAGAATGATGTTATCTAAAAGTAAAAGGAATCTCTGGCTGTAAGATCCCTAGCTAGTAATACAGTACTTTCAGTTTCTGAAGTATTTATTTTGATTCACTGATTATTTTTATTTAATCAGGTTAATTTATTTATCCTGTGATTATTATTGTTGAGTATACAAATTATTTTCAGATAGTAAATGGCAAATTATTCTTCCATTATTATTTATTGTTATTTCTATTAATGTTATCTTTATTTTATTGTCGGCATTTATTAAATTATTACTAGTGTTAATATTATATTCTTTATTTATTTTTAATATTAGTATAAATACTAGTGGTATTATCTTTCCTATTATTATTATTTTTATTAGTGTTTTATTAGTATTGCTATTATTGCATTTCCTTTTCCTTATATCCTTGATCCTACCCATACCCATTTGGAGTCCAAACCCATTACCTAATCCTACCCATACCCATCCAACCCATTACACCATAAACCCAATATCCAAACCCAATAGTATTACCCCAAACCCGATAAGCTTATACCCATCTACCCGAAACCCAAACTATTCATTAACCTAAATCCTATTTTTAACCCTAATCTAATCCTCTTCATCCCTCACAACCGCCCCCCATCTTCCCCAGGCGTACAGACCACCACAGATCCAGCGCCCGGGCCCCCTTCTTGGCCGAGCTTCCCTCCAGCGGCAGCCCCCTCCTCACCGACGATCACCAGGCCGCAACCTGCGCCCCCAACCCCGGCAGCAACCGACCCCCATGCGCCTCCTCCTCTCCTCATGGCGCACACCACCAGCAACCAGTCCAGCGCAAGCACCACTAGCGCCTCCTCCCCTTGGCCGCAACCAGCAGCATGGCGCAGCACTCCAGCACCACGGCAGGCCAAGCTTCCTCTCTGTTGCCTGGGTTATATTCATATGTGCGGCAACATCCACCAATGCCCATGCGTGAGCTTATTACTCCCCCACTCTTATTATTTGTACAATTTATATGTTTGAATATACATAGTATTATATAATTGCTTGTGGGAAATTCATGTGTTTGGTTGTGTGCGGCGAAATCCTTACTCCGAACCATTTTCGGACTCTCCGCGGCACCACAGCGACCGTAACGGCAACTCGCCCGGTAACGAGCAGATTCCCCAATGTGAGTGTTTGCTCCTTTCGATTCTTTTTATTAAATGTACTTGATTCTTATTATGATTCTTCCATGTATACCTACATTAGTGTAGAGATTGTGCATATTAATGTTTGTAAGAGAGAGGTTTGAATCCACATATTAGCACAAAGGAATAGGTGATGATGTATCTTTGATT
Source organism: Agave tequilana (assembly GCA_038442645.1). Classification (NCBI taxonomy): domain Eukaryota; kingdom Viridiplantae; phylum Streptophyta; class Magnoliopsida; order Asparagales; family Asparagaceae; genus Agave; species Agave tequilana. The sequence goes on along the minus strand of JAVJIF010029814.1, from coordinate 78,872 downwards.
TCTGTTCTGGCAGGGGAGTTAGTCGGCTTGGCCCACTTCATTAGTCGACTATACTTTCCCCTAGTCAACTTGTATATAGCCTTAGTCGACTGATATGAGTCTGTCAGCTGTGTATGGTTACTTGATGGATTGTGGACTTCACCCATGGATTATGTATTAGTTGTTGATAGATGTATATGATATCGAGAGATGGATATTGGTGATAATGATTTGATCATGATAGATCTTAGATGCATGTTCATGATATATTGTCGAGTGTGAGGATATCATAATTGATCTTAATAGAAGAAGGTATTGTGTAGCCTTATGAATCAGATATAGTTTGTCAGAGTGAGTGGACTAAGTGTTGATTATTGATAGATGTTGGAACAACAATTTATTATATCAGATTACTTAATTTGTACTGATGCTTATTGATCATGTGACTATTGGGATATGAATTGGTTGTAGTGACTTCGGATTGATCTGGGACTTATGATATTTACATTGAATGATGATCAGTTATTGAATATGACTTATTTAGTTCAGTATTTGAGGACATATCAGATATGACTGGATTAGTTGAGTTGTGCTTTTGATCTTGAGTTAGAAGTTATCCAGAATCTATATTCCTTTTATTGGAGCCTGACTGATATTGAGATGAGATTGACATTGTTGGTAATTAGGATCTGTTAGATGACATGTTATTAATGTTGGGTACCAAGATGTAGATATCCTAGATTACATGTTGTTGAGGATGTTGACTATTTAAATATGATTCAGTATGTGTTGACTTGATATTCTTTTATTGGTGATGATTCATTCAGACATTGATGTTGACTTGTTACGATGTTCTTTGAGGACGTTTCCTATTCAGATATGATTGTGGTGTGTGTTGACATATTGTACTCGAAAATATATCTTATGATTCATTTGAGTATTGGCGTGGACTTGTTAAGATGTTAGAGACTGGATTACTTCAGTTAGTAGAGATTGAGTAATTGGGATAGTGATGTAGTTGATATTATTGATCTTGTACTTCAGAGTTACCAGATACTAATTATCAGTTGTTACTTAATAGTGAGATACTTGTTGGTGATTATAAGATGTTCATGTTCAGAGTTTATATGAGTTGTCAGTGATACATTGTGGTAGGGATCAGTGATCATGTATTTCATTGTTGATATGAGATGGCAGAGATCAATTACTAGTTATAGTTGTCAGTGAGACTAGTTGTCTGTATCACCTTTGTGTTAGTGGCTATATCTCCAGTATCTTATTTCAGATGTCAGATATTAGTTGTCAGCTACTCAGTTATCAGATATCACAGTTGTCAGATATCAGTTATCAGTTACCAGTTGTCAGAATATCAGCTAGTGTTGACATCAGCAGTTATTGGAGATATTGGTTACTACTACATATTAAATAACATTGATTGCTTATTAATAAAAGTCACCATAACCCGGGGAAAAGGGGTAATTGCCTGATGATGCATGTCGTGTATTTTGGGAGGATTCTTATGGTACCGAGTTGTGGGTTCCAATCATGGGGAACTAGGGTAGTACTGGCTACCCATTCAGTTGTCAGTTGTCAGGGCTATGCCCGGATTACGGCGCCACACTAGTTGTCTTTTCGTGTGGGGCTGTGGTCTTCAGTTGTCAGAGCCTAGCGTCTTGTCCTGGTTCAGTGCCAGGGGTGTTAGACCGTGGTACCGGGCATGCACGGTACTCTTCCAAAACACATGCACTACATTGGCAGGCAATTACAATAACGATAACATTGTTTGATATGTGGGAAAATAGCTATGGTATGAGACACAGCTAAGTACTACATTAGTTAGGTTAATAATAACCAACCAGACTAGTGACATATAGGTTACACATTCAGATATCAGCTATTAGTCTACCTTTGTGATAGTTGACTTTGATATCAGTTGTTAGTTACAGATGTGATAGTTGTCTTATACCTTCATACATGTTGTTATCAGATTTACTTTAGTTCAGTTGTTTATCTGTTATTCAGTTATATGATATCTGCAGATGTTCTTGATATTTCTTTATGCACATATTTATATGCACGAGCTTTTCTCCTTTACACACACACTCACCATGGTCACATTCTGACGACCCTGTATTTGCACGTCCAGATATTGGACGCTTTGTTTCTATTATGCAGGTGTTCGTTGAGACTGTACGCTTCGCGAATAGTGGGAGCTTCTCCCTATTCTATTCTGGTACTTTTATCTTTCTAGCCTGCGTATTATTTCCTGTTCTTATTATATCAGTTCAGCTGTTATTCCAGTCTTGATTCATATGATATCATGCGTGGTAGCTTATATGTGGTATTGCAGTATTCATGATTTATTTCAATTTAGATTTATAGCTTGTTTCAGGTTACTTAAGGCTTAGCGCGTATACGTGAGGTATTTTCCTTGCGTATATGCGTCGCCGACTCGTGTCGCGTCTCCGCTCCAGCGTATTTTGGGAAGCGGGGCGTGACACTGGCTTTTCGCAATTTATCCGCGGTAGCAGTGGCTATGCGGGTCAAATCCACAGGGAAGGATGCCATGGAAGCGTTTTGGTATGTTTACTAAATTAATTAAGTGTTCTTTATTTTGAGAATAAAAAGAATTTTATGTTAAGTTAGAAGTAAAAGTAAATAAGAAAAAATATTGTTTGTTTTGGTTTTTGTTTAAGAAAAAGAAAATTAAGGTTTCTAAAATTATAAGTAAACTTAAAAAAGGAAAGAAGATAAAAATAGACTTATCTTTTTGAAAGATTACTCACCCTAGATCGTAGGCGAAGGTTTACCTTAAGTTGGAGGCGAGCAAAGCATAGTCCATAAGACAAAATCTGATTCCGTCCACATTAGATCATCAAAACTCAAAGGCAAGCATGAAATTAGAAAGACTATGAAAGCAAATACATCATCATTAACTGTCAATGGCACTCACAAAGACAAGGTTATTCCTATGCTTGAAGATGCATATGGATAATAGTCATATACAAGAGGAAAAATACCAAGGAGAAAAATAAAAGCAAAAAGTAAATTTTGATTAAATTGAAAAACTATGAAAGAAGGAAGAAAGTTACATTGATGTCACTTTCAATATAGACCTTCTCTCTCTTACTCTCATGAATCTCTTTCTAATCTTGGTTTACAAAGAAATTACAGAAAAAAAGAAAGAAAAAAATTGAACTAAAAATCATAATTTTGATCTCTGCTTTGAATATGAGATGTCTCTGCTGGGTATTTATAGGAGGAAGTCCGGGATAATGACTCATCAAAATGTTGACTTATCAAAAAGTATATCCTCATAATTTAAAGTTAAACTGTGAATATGCTGAGAACATCCTTTTCTTCTCTTGATTGGAAATTTAATTGAGTTAGACTGTAACTAGATGTCATATTGATGGCTGAATATGACTTAACAAACGATTGAAATGGAAAAAGTAATCAACAGAAAAGTTGTATCTCTTTCAGTCTTCTTTTTGAAGCGTCTTGAATCATCAAATTTTCATTTCTATAACAAAAGTTATGATCAAATTACTAAAAGATACTCAGGCTGAATCCGAATTTTGATTGAATTGTAGACTTTGGGAGTTTCCTTCTATGACTCTATCTTGCCATGTAATCAAAGGGTATATTCTCAGAATTTGGTTTTAAACCCTAAATATGCTGAGAATATCCTTTTTTCTTTACTTGGAGAATAATTGATTTTCAATCACGAATTTAGTTGGATTTTCTTTTCAATCTCCAAATATGATTGCCTCAAATGTCTGAGTTTATTGGCCTTTTTAGGCTTGTTGGGCTCTTTTCTAGTTTTTCTCCTTTTTATAAAAGTCTGCACATCACTAAAAAAAGAGGTCAAATAACAGAGTTTTATAAAAAATAAATATGGAAATATGATAATAAATATGCAAACTTGGTGAGTAATCAGCTGTCGTGATAGACCTCTTTTTCAGAATCAGGATCTGACGAGACTAGCGTAGATACATAACCGAGTCCTCTTCGGGTCTTATGGTAATAATCAGAGTTTTTGTCTTTTGATATAAATGAACAAAATAGTGCTTGTTTTCCTTTGCCGAAATTAAGGCTTGATTCCTTGGTGAAATCATACCCCATTCTTTTCATCATGTGACACGACTTCTGTCCATAATGAAAGAATTATGGAGACTCAGAATTACCCCCTGAGCTTTCACAAGTTACAAGCTCTGTCTCGATCTGCCCGAATAGAATTGGCTTTCGACCCCTTCGCTTGGCTAGTACTTTAAAGAAGGCATTGTGTGTATCTCCTACTTTTTTCTGTACTAGGAGAGATGATTTCATTAGTGCACACAATAATGTTAGGGCCTTCATTGCTGACCAAGGATCACTATCCACGTCAGGGCTAGTATCTGACGACACAAAATTCGAAGCAAATATAGAAAAGTAAGCCAAATCTAAATCTTCATTGATGTACCACTCGCCTTAAACATCAGCGGTGGTATCAGAATCGAGCTTGCCAATGCTCGTTACAATAGGGTTTATTTCCCATAGACATTCATCTTCTTCTGGCTCCGTATCTGCTTCTTTGCCAGAGTCGAGTTTTTTTAGGTGTGGATTCTTATCAGCCTCAAGAGAATCCTGATAAAGGAGGAAATCAGTAAAATAATTCTCAACTTCTTTGAACGGATGCCTTTCGGCAATCAACGTTCTCACTTTTCTATCTTCACCAACATATTTCATTACTTGATGAAGATTGGATGGGATGATGGCGTTATAGTGAATCCAAGGTCGTCCCAGCAGCAGATTGCGCCAGGTGTCAGCGTCAATGACATAACATGTCAGCTCTGATTTCAGGTCCCCAATCTGACACCTGAGTTTGATTTTTTCCTATCGGGCGCATACCATTCGCGTTAACATCATAGATGGTTGTCTAAGTGGCGCTCAATCGACGAGTGGAGATCCCCAAATGCTGCATGACCTTGCGGGGCATAATGCTCAAGGCAGATCTTAAATCAACCTGAATACGGCTCACTTCAGATGATCCAATATACCTTGTGTAGTACAGGGGTATGTCATGCTTTTCTTTGACTTGTATATCTTTTGGGGTGAAGGTGATGCAGGGAAACTGCTTCGTGGCATGATGGCAATGATTGTCGTCTTCCTTGTGACATGTAGTAGAAATCTGGGTTACGAAAACTTCTGTATCTTCTAATGTTTCTCTTGGAGCATCTCTAGCAGACTTGAAAAGCCTCAAGAGCTCATAAAGAGTGATTTGAGCAGGGATGTTTGCTAGTTGAGCCAAAATATCAAAACAGAAGGGAGTTGATGGTCCCACACCACTTTTCAGAAGAGCTTTGACATATCATGCCTTTTCTGCTTCTCTACGGATGACCTCGTGGACTGCTCGATCACCTCCTTAGCTAGGGAGTTTGCTACTGGCTTGTCGTACTACTTAAGGTACTAATTGCCAGATTGAGTTTTTGATGCGGGAGGTATGCCTGTATCAACAACAAGGGCGGACTCCTCGTCTCCCGAACTAGTAAGAGAGATGTTCACCACATTGTTGGAGGATGCTTTCGCCTTACATCTAGATTTTTTTGCTTGTGACAATTGTCCGCTGTTGGCTTTTGATAATGTCAGGATGAACCCACATTATCTCTCCTTGAGAAGTAGGGATGGGGATAAAATCTTTCTCCCTCTGGTTGTGAGGATCAGTGTTGATCACTCTAAGTTCCCCTTTTGGGATGGGAACCACTCTGGTTGGTGCTAGTAGAAGATTTCGTCCAAATTGAATCGGTGACGTAGCTGTCATGCTGGCAATCACCTTCTTCTATTCTGGACGAAACTTTAACACCTCTGCATCGATCAGCGCCTGAAGGACATCTTTAAAGATGTAGCAGTTCTTGATAGGGTGTCCAACATCCTATGATATAAACAGTAGTTGAGATCTTTCATCTTTCCCATCTCTTCGGGTGTATGATCTCCGAAATCTTGAGTTTGTTGCTCTTTTGGAGTAACTTGAATAAAGAGACCACGTGCTCATCCTTGAAGGAGTACGATTTGTTTTCACGTGGTTGACCAAAAGCCATACCTCCTCTGATTGACTGGCTCTTTGGAGGTGATTTAACTTCCGTCGCTAGAGTATCCCTTCTCTTTGTTTGAGAAGACGACTCTGGTACGCGTTGCATTGGCTTGTCGGGTCTTGACTTGCTGTCTTTTTTCTTCATCCCTGACCTGAGTGAGATCTTTTTTGCATGTTCGCCTTGTAGCACCAGCTGCTTCCAAGTACGATATTCCGTCACTCCCATTTGAGCGAGTAGGAAAGTTTGCAGATTGTGACGACACGTCTTGACTAGTATGGACTTGGTCACGCCGCTAGGACAGCGGAGTGCCATGCTCCGAAATCTTTCGACAAAAGTTTTGATGGACTCTCCTTTCTTCTGCTTGGCTGCAAGGAGAGTTGGCACCGAGATCTCTGAATCGTCTTCAAAGAAACGAACCCGAAATAACTTCTCAAGGTCAGCTCATGTTTTAATTGAGCCGGCAGGAAGTTTCATAAACCATTCAAAGGCGACCCCCTTAAGGGTGCCAATGAATAAATGAGCCAAAATAGCATCGTTCGATACTACATTCCCAGTTTAAAATTTGAAGCAGTATGTCTGTTGGTTCGGTGACCCTTTACTGTTGAAAGTGTAAAGAGTCGGTGCCTTGAATTTGAGAGGGTAGAGAGTTGTATCCCACTTTCCTAGGTAGGGTCGGACTATCTCCACTTCTTGGAGTCTGTTTCGATTGGCAAGAGCCTCAAGTTGTTGCTCCAATATGCTCATCCTTTTCGAATGAGTGCTCTCATTATCTAAGTTATCTTCCTCTTCAGATGAACACTTGGGTGGCTCAGAGTCAGAATGCTCTTCATTCTCGGTGTTCGAGAGGATGTGCTCTCCTCTTCCTTCCATTTTCCCTTGGACTTTTTGAAAGGAGTCTTAGCCTTCGGCTTCTTTTTGTCCTTAAGCAGTTGTGATAGAATTTATTTAAGAGTGTCGATAGATTCTTGCTGAGCTCGAAGCATATCGAACTGCTCCCATTGGACTCGAGCCTACTCTTCGAATCGCTTAGCCACCTCTTTGGGAGTTCCTGCTATGTAAACAAAGGTGGTTGTCCCCGAACTGGAATTCGAAGACTGGGATTCGATGATGGCAAAATGCTCATCATTCACCTCAATCTCCCTAGCCAACAGATTGTAGTCGATTGGGACGATTGTTCTCGTGCAGGTCCGAGTGTGTCGGTAGACCCCTTCAGGTTCGATAAGGACATCTTTAAAACCTGGCGATCGATCAACATCGACTCCTCTGAGCTGACCATCAGTTGCTTCCCCTTAAACTTACTTGGTGTGGAACTCGGCCCCATCATGTTTTGCAGTCACTTCTGGGTACTCGACATCAGAGAATATTTTTTTCTTCCAGGATTGTCGTCTTTTGGCTGACTCTTAAGCCGTTGACAATCAGCTAAACACCAAAGTTTATTTGTCTGAAAGCTGCAATAGCAATCAGATAGCACTGCCGAGATTAGCTGCTCACAATGGCATCGAGGGGCGATCTGATGGACGGTCCTCTTCCTTGTCAGCTAGTCCCTCAGGTCCGTTGAGGGGACGTCTGAGAAACTAGCCTCTAACCCCTGAAGGTGAGGGTTTTTTGGCTGAACGCGGGACTGGCGTTTCCTTGTTGAAACGCGGGATTGGCGTTTCTCGCGTTGAGTTGAAACGCGGTCGTCGCATTTTGTTGAAATGCGGGCCTCATGTTTTGAGACAAATAGAGTGCAGGCCTCGCGTTTTGGAGCCATTAAAACGCAGATCTCGCGTTTGACGCGGACCTCGCATTGTTGAAGAATGCGGGACTCACGTTGTTGAAGAACGCGACAGAAGCTCAGTCCTCGCGTTGTTTAAGAAAAATGCGGGTATGTACCTCGCATTCTGAGTCTGCAGAATAGATTACTTCTGCAGAATCTTCGAGCTGTTGTCAACGAGCGCGACATCTTCCTCGACGTTAAACATTTCGGTTAAGCCGTAGATATTGTTGGGAACCCCCGACAACCTGAAATTGCAGAGTTTGGAGAGGAGAAGAATGACGGAATTGGTCTTCAACTCTTTGATTGTGTGCCACCGCTTTTGCCCTGCTGGTTTCCTGAGAGACGTTGACGCAGGTAACATGGGCTGCGCATGAGGTTTTCAGAATCTCTTCAGAAGTGATGCCCTTTGCACTGTAAGTAATAGGGCAGGCCACTCCAGGAATAATCTCTAAAGAGATTCGATAGTGAGTCTTAGAAGCGACTGTGTGGTATTGCGGCATTGCCTTAGGGCTAGAAGAGCTTAAGGAAAGGAACTCCTCAAACTTTTCTTGGTCGAATTCAATGATGGGGGATTCTAACGTCTTCTCGAGGAGCCAGACATGAGATTGCCCAATAGCATTCTCGTCAGTAGAAAGGAAGTCCCCAGCGGAGTCGCCATCTTGTGTTTGGTTGAAAAAACGCCTTGGTCGATGTAAGAATTCTTTGAGTGGCCGAAAATTACAGCGGAACGATTCTGATTACAAAAGAGGGAAGAAGACTTGGCTTTCTCCTTTGTTTAAAACTGGGTTCTTTGAGTGGCGGTGGAGAATGATTCTTATTCTCCGTTGACCGATCGACTGTCTAGTTTATCTTCAGGATGCGCTCAAAGACTAATCAGAAAGGGACTCTGTTTTTAATACATGAAGTGTTTAGAGTCTACTGACTATTCCCTTTTCTCCTTTTCTCCAATGTGCTCTCTTTGGATTCAAAAAGAGCCTAGATTCAAAGAAGTTCTCTTGATTTCAAAGAAGTCGTCCCGTCATTCATAGCAACTCAGGCTATTTATAGGGAGTCATAGGGGTATTGTCGTCCCTAAAATTTCTCCTTAATGGAGATTAACTCCCATTACATGGGGAGTTCATTGACCTAGTACTGGGGGTTAGTTACAATAGAAACGTGGGTCTCGCACTGGACGCGGACCTCGCGTTGCTTGTTGTAGACGTGGACGTCTCAAAATGTGGAGTTGCTCAGACTCGTATTTGAAGTGAGATGCAGGGTTCTTTTAGACCCGCGTCTGAAGTGAGATGCAGGGTTTCTCAGACCCACATCTAAAGTGGAGCGCCAAGTTACTCAGACTCGCGCTTGACCTGCAATGCGGAGTTACTCAGACTCGCATTGGTCGGGATGCAGAGTTACTCAGACTCGCGTCAAAAGCGGGCTTACGCAAGCCTGCATTTGAAGTCTCCATGTTTTTTGAGATGCGAGGTCCGCGTTTCAGTTTAAAACGCGACCTTCGCGTTGAAGTGAGGCTCGCATCTGATGATTGTCCCTGGTGATTTTTGGACAGTCCACACATACTTAACAATAGCAGCAACCACCTTCTCGTAAGTTCTAAAATAAATAAAACAAAATTTTCAGTAATAAAATAAAAAATTTCCACCGAGAAGTAAGACAAGTGATGTTAACATTGCACTAGTTAAAATTCAAAACCGAGTATGTGATGCTAAACATAAGTTGATGATAAAACAAGCAGCAGCAGTACCAAGTTCCATCAACCAGAAGGAATGTAACTTGTTTTGTTTATTTCAGAACTGATAATTGATGTGCTATACAGATGCTTTTGTTTTGTTTCTTAACTCTTAATCAAAACAGTCAAGAAAGCTGAAGATGTATGCTACCATTTTATGTGTGTACTTATTTATGTATGTATGTATATATGTTTATATGACACACGCGTACATGCAGACACATAAAGATTTGGGCGCACGCCATCCACATAATATCTTCGTCAGATTAAGTACTATAGAAATCAGATCAAAAAACCAATTTTCTCAGTGTATATGAAATTAATAAATCTAGCTACTACGAAGAGTGCGCTTAATGCAGCACTAAAACCTCATGGGTTAGTAAGAGCAGTCTCTGCCTTGTTCTTTCTAACTTCCCTTCGTGATAGTTACATATCTAATTCTTTCAACAATACGGCGGTTATAGTATGCAATAGTAAAAGATGCGACGATAATAGCGAACAGAGTGAACTTTGTGGAGACATTTCAGAACAAATCAAGATTCCTGAACAAACTTCACTCAAAAAAGAAAAAAAACAATGAGCTAGGCCCAAATATTTTCACTCAAAAAGAACAAATTTCACTCAGATACAAATTCCAGAACAACTTAAGCATGTGAAGATGTTCATGCACGTAAGCAATGAGCTGGGATAACTTCAGATGGGCTTCCAACATTCTCATGCCCCAATTCCCCAAATTCCACCCAATATCCACTAAAATCAGCACCAATTTAATTTTTTTAAAACTATTTTCACCTAAAACCCACCCAAAACAGCAACAATTTCAACATAATTTAACAATTTTACCTTCGGTTTGTTTGCCTTTCTTCTCCGTGACCCCTTCGGGACAAATCTCGTCATTTCCGGCCGCCAGGCGGTGACATTTCGACAGCGGCAACTGTGACAGAAGAGGGCATCGACAACGACTTCTCCTGCCGAATTGTCTTCTCTGAAGTCGAAAAGAGAGAGAGAGAATGATGAGAAATAGTGAAAATAGGAAAGTGAATGAGATCTGAGATGAGTTTTATATTTGGAGGGTAGAAATATATTTTCACCTGTCTGCCCTTACAATATAGATAGCATCTAACAGACGCGGTGTTTCTCTAAACTTATAGATATGGAGGTTTAAAATAAAAATATGAAGATTTGAGCAAATTTAAAAAGTTTTTGAGTGCCCGATATGAAAAAAAAACTCATTCTATCTTTGACATCAAATCAAAAGACGCATTTGTTTCGATAGAATTGACTTCAAAATTAATTAATATCATTGATTATGTCTATCAATTAGAATCAGCAAAGCAAGTTGCATGTACGACCCTCCAGTGGACTATACATCAAAATCACGGGGTGAGAGTGGCTGCTTGCTTGCTTGCTCGGCCTACAAATTTAATAGGGGTTGAAACTTGGACCTTAGTTGAGTTGACTGTCTAAAAACCTCATGGAATGAGTCATGCAAACATGGGCCTGGGCTGAGTCCGTTAACAGTATCGGCTGAGGACACGCTTCTTTTTCTTTAATATATGATTTTTAAGTGCGACATAGGACGGAGTTGTCTCTTGTGTCAGTTCAAAAAAATGGGAATCAGCTGACACAGGAGGCAACTCCGTCCTATGTCGCACTCAAAACTCAAGTTTTCGATTGAATTTTCAAAATTCGACCGCACATTATTATCTTCATATTTTAAGATATAAACATATAAAAAATAACCTGATTTGAAGTTTGTTTACTTCATTTCTTTGGGTTCAAACATTAACGGTTTTTTAACAGTAGAATAAAATGGAACTATTAGATCAATGTGTAAATAAACTCTAAATCATTTGATTTTTTATATGTGTACATCTTAGAATATGAAGATGATAATGCGCGGTCGGATCGTGAAAAAAATTTAGAAGATATGATTTTTAAGTGTAATCAAGAGCGGCTCAATTTTTAGAGAGACCTTAGGCGAAAATCTCAAATGGGCCCTTTTAAAATATACTTTAAAAAAGTAATTAATATTAACTAATATTTTATTTAATCAATATTTTATTGAAAAACAATTCTTCTAATTTTTTGAGATGCAAAATTTTTAATCAAGTTTTTGTATTCAAGTTTTGCTAACGTATTTTTTTCTATAGAGCAGTTGCAGGTCCTGCCGTCAGTCTGAGGCCTGGGTGACGGAGGCGGTGAAGAGCAAGGCTACACAGAGAGAGTTTTAATTTTGAAAATTCTCTAATTATAATTAAATAGTTAGGGAGAATGAAAAAGACAGTTGAGGAAGTGGAAGAGACTCCTCTTTAATTATAATTAAATAGTTATAGGGAGTGAAGGATATTAACTTGAGAAAGTGGAAGAGACTCATGCTAACAGGATTCGAATTCACGCAGGCAAAGCCCACACAATTTCTAGTCATGTTCGATAACCACTCCGGCACGCCCAGTTGAACGAACAAAAAACATTTTCTATATTTTATATTTCTTATTTTAATTAAATACTAATTTACACTATAATTTTGGAGGCCCCATTATATTTGGGGCCCTAAGCGACTGCCTCATTCGCTTAGAGGTTGAGCCACCCCTGAGTGTAATATAGGACGGAGTTGCCTCCTATGTCAATTGATTTCCATTTTTCTCATATATATATATATATATATTATATATATATATATATATATATGGAGCTGATCCCCTAAAGCCGTTCTCATGGATTTCTGTGAGAACTTTCATGTGCGCCGTCGGATCTGATAGATTAAATTAAATAAAACTAGATCTCTATCAGATCTGATGGCCCACATGAAAGTTCTCACAAAAATTCGTGAGAACGGTTCTTAGGGGATCAACTCACTATATATATATATATATATATATATATATATATATATATATATATATATATATATATATATATATATATATATATATATATATATATGGCTTACTGTACCTCAGCCTGCAGGCTGAGAGAGTTTCTCAGCCTGCGGGACGTGGCTGAATATATGCCACACATCAGTCGCAGAGTGTGGGCGCCAAAAAAATCAAAAAATCCCGCCTAAACAATCGTGAAACAAATTGACAAAAATACCCCTTTTATATGACGACGGCGACCTCTAGCATTGAAAAGTAAAAAAAATATTCCATGGTCGCATACTTAATACAGAATAAAGAATACCGGAGGAAACATGCTATCGTATAGCAATGCGACCTCCTTCAGTACTGCGACCAAAGTCGCAAACTTCTTTCTCATTACGATGGGGATGACGAGGATTACAAGTTTAAAAATTGTATTTTGTTTTTTTTAAATATATATAAATCTGTTTTCTAAAGTTAATTGTGTGAATTACGTTTTTTACTACTATGTCTTGGTTAAAAAATGCTGTACAATTGTTACAAACCTTCATTTTAAAAATTTTACGCTAAACGAATATACTGCGACCATGGACGCAGTTAATAATTATATTACTTCACCCTTATAAATTTTTAAATGAAAGGTTGCGACATTGGTTGCAGTTGCTGGACGCAGACTTAATAAATACACTGCGACCTTGGTCGCAGTTGCTGGACTTTAGTCTTAATCAACAACAACACTGCTACCTTGGTCGCAGTTTCTGACCGTAGTCTTAATAAAATAAACGACCGTAGTCTTAATAAAATAAACTGCGACCTTGATCGCAGTTGTTGGTGTTTAGTCTTAATAAAATACACAGCGACCTTGGTCGCAGTTGCTGGTCTTTACTCTTAATCAACAACATCACTGCGACCTTGGTCGCAGTTGGTGGTCTTTATAAATAATCAACAACAACACTGCGACATTGGTCGCAGTTGATGGCCGCAGTCTTAAAAAAATAATCTGCAATCTTGGTCGCTATTGCTGGTCTTTAGTCTTAATCAACAACAACACTGCGACGAGGTAAACAACAACACTGCGACGAGGTGACACGTCACCGCAGCAGTTGCTTAGTCGCAGTCTTTGGTCACAGTGTCGACCCTGGTCGCAGTAGTTACTGTTTGCAATGTATCTTATGCGACCTTGGTCGCAGTGTCATCTATGGTCATAGTTGTTTAGTTTGCAATGCATGACTGCGACCAAGTTCGTAGTTTATTAAAAAAAAACAAATATGCTTTTTATTTATGTCCAGGCATTTATCTTCAGGCATGTGCAAATGATACAAAAATGATCTCTTATACAATAAGATTGAGTGTTACAATATAGCAGTACAAAGAAGACTAAACATCAAAAAGATCCCTTGTTGACTAAGAGCAGTGGTGTTATTGAGGTCTTTTATTTATGTCCAGACATTTATCTTCAGGCATGTGAAAATGATACAAAACGCTTTGTTATACAATAAGATTGAGTGTTACAATATAGCAGTACAAAGAAGACTAAACATCAAAGTAGCCAAGAAGACTAAACATCAAAAGAGCCCTTGTTGACTAAGAGCAATCTTCTTCTTGAGGTCTGGTGGCAGCAGAATCCTCCGATTCCAACTGACCCTCCAAAGTGCCGAGATACGATCTTTCGTTGATGAACATCTCTTCACCAGAAGGTTATCCAGTGAGCATGGAGTTTTCTCGATGTCACTTCTGGGGTAAGAGAGGGAGAATGAGACCTCACAAGGTATGCTACCCACCACTATATCCACCACATCCCCCGCCGCCATACCCACTCTGACCATCCGTTACCAGCAAGCTTGACTGGTGCATCAAGTCAGAGCAGATCTCGGTGAGGCTTAAGTCCTCGTCAGGGATCATGACTTCTTCCCTTGTGAACGACGAGGACCATGACTTCTTCCCTTGTGGACGATGAGGTCTATGACTTCTTCCCTTGTGGACGAACATCGATCAAGTTCGTCCGTAGGGTCATCTTCATCCATGGAGGTAGGCCCCTGTTAGAGACTCTGAAGAAGGCGGAAATTCTCAAAGCAATTGCTCTCGAAAGAAAACAGTCTAATTATGGGCTGTTAAAGGGAGAGGGTGAGTCCTATTATAGGCAGCCCATAATAATCATAATTAATGGTTCATTAATCAGAATCGTCGGCATTAATGGTCTCCAACCGCCAGCGCCGGTTTGACATTAAAAGATATTAACGCCTAAACCCAATGAAGAGCCGACGCGTGGACAACCGCTTCGGGAAACAACGAATGGTGCGGGGTTCGTCAAAGTAGACTTGACGTTAAAAGATCTCATAAAATCTTTATGACAGGTCGCGTCTCACGGAGTGACTCCAAGTCGCATCAGACAACAGACAACTTTTCATTTTTCATTTAGATTCAAAAAATGACTTAATCCAAAAACAACACTTAATAAAACAACACTTACTTAACGTACTGCGACCAAAGTCGCAGTCCATGTAATGCAACCCTAGATTGCAGTTGCTGGCCATCTTTATCAATAACAATACTGCGACCTTGGTCGCATTTAACCATGTACACTGCGACAAAAGGCTTTGACTAAGGTCGCAGTTTAAATGTACAATGCGACCAAAGACTCTGACTACATTATATACAAAAAAATTAATTACTTAACGTACTGCGACCAAAGTCGCAGTCCATGTAATGCAACCCTAGATTGCAGTTCCTGGCCATCTTTATCAATAACAACACTGCGACCTTGGTCGCATTTAACCATGTACACTGCGACCAAAGACTTTGACTAAGGTCGCAGTTTAAATGTACAATGCGACCAAAGACCCTGACTACATTATATACAAAAAAATTAAACAATAAAGTAGAATTTTATCGCAGGCTGAAAAAATTGATCTGAAAAGAGCGGCAAAAATAAAAGGGGGAAAAATAATAATAAACAATAAGGAAAAGTTATCATAAGGGGTATTTGGTAATTTAACTTCTACCTAAAAGCGGGCCGCAAGTCAGTGAGGTGACAAATTGAGCCACGTCACCGCAGGCTGAGAGAATACTCTCAGCCCGCGGGCTGATATACATTTTTCTCATATATATATATATATATATATATATATATATATATATATATATATATATATATATATATATATATATATATATATATATTATTGAGAATGGATGGTTGGATAAAAAACCTTGGGTCTCTCATATTTAACACTTATCTTTAACAATCAATTGTGATCCACCAAACACATTTCTCTTGCAACAAGAAAACAAAACCTTGGATGAAGATCCAATTCACTGTTTCAGACCTACCTCAAAGAATCCACCACCCGAATCATTTCTGGGGCCGTTTGTTTCGCGTAAAAGTCCGTAATTCGTAAATGACTTACAACTTATTTATAACTACGGCGTTTGTTTGGGCCGTAGTCGTAAAAGACTTACACAACTCAATTGCCACTCACTTGCAATCCAATTACCACTCACTTACAGCCCAGTTAATTTTATGGTCATGCAAATTTGTATTATTTTTTTATGTTAATATTAATTTTTTTTTAATATTTAGCATTTTTAATATTTATTTGCAATATTAAAACTTTTTAAATCACCAAATAGTTAATTTTGTGATCAATTTTTTCACTTACAACTTACACATTACGACAACCAAACACCGTAAAGCACAATACACTTTTCCACTTACAACTTTATATTACCAACTAAACACCATAAAGTTTACATGCATGTAACTCATTTACAACTGTAAAAGACTTTATCAATTACAACTTACGAATTACGGTCAATTACGACAACCAAACAGACTCACAGGATGTTTGTTCCAAACTGTGATGAGCATAGACCTCAGGCTGCTCAAAGTTAACAGTTATAACAAAAACTAGGCTACAGAATTCGAGCACTGTACGAGTAGGAACAAGTCATCAATCATATCTGGCAGTCTATTCTTCCTCTGGAAGATAGTTGCGTAGCTAACTAATGCTTACAAATAAGGGGTCCTCCTCTCAGAGGTATGCAACTCATTCTTACTCTCATATAGAGTTACTTCTCTTCGAGTGCTGGCTGACTTGAGCGTCGGCTGGAGATCGCCGGAGCGATTCGCCCCCATTTTTTTTTTTAACAGTGTTCTATCTTGCAAATTCCTCTATCAGGACAATCGAGAACACGCCAATACTCCAATAGACATAACATACGTCTACTGAGAAACCAAACAATAATGCAGATCGTTGTATTATTTAAAACAAGAAACAGAAAGGAAAACCAACCAATATCCTTTCCACTCCTAATTCGAGGCTGGTGGGTGCTAACCTTTTTAGATGTTTGCATTAAAATCATCCACTTGTGTTCATTCCAACTGTTTTTTATAGTAACTTGTAGGGCCTGTTTTCAATTGAGAAACCACTGTTGCTGTTGGGTCTACCACACACAGTGCTCTGCAATGATTCAAAAAAATGGAAGTAGATGAAGGAAATTAAACAAAGGGAAGGTGTACAGAAAGATGTTTGCATAGAAATATTGATGCAGGTTTCATCATTTTGTATTATTTAAAACCATGCACTACCCACCAACTAGCACTCGAATGGCACGAATCTAATAAACAACCTGAATGGATTGCGTGCATAATTGAAGATTTTGAACTCTTTTGTTATCATGATTGATTTGGCTTTGTTGAAGGCCCATCCTTGCGACTATTATTATATCGTAGGACCACATATGTGAAGATCTGTGTCACTATACACAACAATACATTATCCTGCACAACATTCACATCATTTATCTTTTGTATGTAGTTAGGTGTCTCTTTGGGTGGGAATCAGCCCACCAGTTCTTAGGCTACAAGTATCAGCGGAAAACGCATGATGTTTTTATCGTATGAGCCTAAATGTAATAAATATTTCAATGTGAATGTAAATGTAACATGACAAGAGAGAAAAAAAATAAATAATGTTGTACCTACGAAGACTTCAACTTATGACCTCAAATAACTTAGATTTATAAGTTATCGCTTGGGGTAGAGCTCAAAAGTGCCTTTATACTAGTAAAAATGATTTAAAACGAAGAAATTATATACAAAAAAGTTACAAACTGTATGTACTGTTCTATTATTTATAAAAATTACTATGGGACTTTGCTCATACTGGACTATATCTGGGTCCGTCCCTGGTTACAAGCAGAAATCAGAATCAAGAACAAAAAAAAACGACACAGATTTGACGAGATTTGTAGCAAGTCTTACGTTCTCGAACAATAAATAGTTTCACTATTTTGAGAAAGGAAAAAAATTACAAAATGTATAAGATATCTGTAGATGATAATATAACTCACAGATTTTGAAAGAAAAAAAAAAAACCCTTGATGATTGAAACAAACTATATATAACTTGAGTTGTTTTCTAGTACAAAATTTTCAGAAGACACCTACAATACGTACGGGTACAAAAAAAAATTGGAATCCGCATGAAACTTCGCTTCGTTGTGTTAGCTCAGCTTTAGCTCCCAAAAGATCCTCAAACAGTAAGTAATTGAAAACAACTGGGATTAGGGTTCAAATCAACTTGTTTTGCCTCGTGTGTGATCGATTTAAGGTTGGGTTTCATCAATGTTGTCTGCGACTTTGCTATGAGAAGATCAATCAAATTTCAGCATGTCTTCTATTGTTATAATGGGACAGTAGAAGCATTGAGTGAGCACCATTATACACTTTGATTGTAATGCAAGCAATGTGATTATCAAATATTTAAAGTGGAAAATGCGACTTGTATGAAAAGAAATACAAAATCATAAATGCTTGAGGTTGAAGGAGCACAAATGATCATCAAACTCTGTCCCCAGAGAAATCAAGTTGATACAAATGTCCTTTATGTTTTATTTGCATCTATATTGTGTAGGCTGTGCTCTCAAGGGAATTTGAAAGAAATTTGTCCGCAAGGGATCCCCACATATGAGAATATATCTGCAAAATTCCAACTCGATTATTGATTTCTTGTTGTTCGGATGCTGAGATTGTCTTGATCACTAGTACAGCTAGCAGCAGTTGAGTACTGTGTGATTAGTATGTAGTTCTTAAAAAAGTCAATTTTTCATGCTCGCCAGAAATTGCAAAATGATGATTCCTTTCTAGAGAAGTATGGATTCCACTTTTTTTTATTGTATTATTTATATATTGTTTTATGAACCTCGTAGATTATGCAAGTAAATTGAGTGAATTAAACGAAATTACTTCCTTCACTCATTTTGAAAAAAAACTAAGACGTAATTTTGGAAATATAATAAACTACTATGAACTTTTCTCAATAATTTTTACAATCCCAAAGTTAAAAAAATTGCCATGTGAAAATATAGGATAATAACCCCCTTAGGCACGGGCCGAGCTTCCCATGCGGCCAGACACGAGTTTGACTAAAACGGCTCATGGCCTAGCCGGCCCGTTTGACAGCCCATGATACATGGTAATTTTATGAAATTAGGAGAAAAGTTGATAATAGTTTATTATATTTTTAAGAGTAGATGGCCGCTAAAAAGAAAGTAAAAGTTTACGGCGTTCTAATGTAATTATTACTTCGCCGTCTCTTCAACATCAGCACCGGCCCATGTATTACTTGGACCAGACGTGCGGGGAAAAGGTAGGGCCCACGCACTTTAAAGCAAAAACTTTTCTTCACTTGATGGGTGTGAGAGTTTATCTGTCTGCGGTACCCATCTCGGTGGCAGCACGTCAGGAAAGGCTCACCCTCAAATCGTTTCATGTGTGGGGTCACGTACATATACAATAAGAACACCAATAATAACCCTTTTATAATATATTATTTATAATTGATCCTCTTATTATATATATGTGGCCGACACAAATAACATACAAGCAATATCATGTTTTCATGCAGCAAACACCACTAGATTCGGGCAACTGAGAGTAATAATAAAGTACAAAAAGTTAAAAGTCTCCAGATTCAATTCAAATTAGATTACAGCAACATGAGAACAAGGAATTATGTGGAACCTAGGGAGGCTTGATTCATTAGTGAGGGATCGCAGTGGGTTGTCGGGGGTTCGGTTCATGTGTGTGAGCCACACACACATACAATAAGAGAACCAATTCCGTGTTGACACGTGGATTAATTCTCTTATAATATATTATGTGTGTGGGCCTCACACTCATATTATAAGAGATTATAAGAGAACCAATCCACGTGTCAACGCGGGATTGGTTCTCTTATTGTATGTGTGTGTGGCTCACACACATGAACCGAACCCGGTTGTCGGAGGACTCCAATTTTTTTTGGGGAGGCCCAAAAAAAAAAATAAAAAAAACCCTAAAAATATTTTAGATATACACACAATTAAACATTCTAACACCCGGCCTCTTCTCATCTGATACTTAAAATTCTGAAAAGGGCTTAGCTCCATGCTTCCTGATGACCCTATATATATTCTCGGGTCCAAGGCAAGGCGAGCCCTCTCCACATAATAATTTACCAAAAAAAATAAAAAATTTATATATGATGTGAGCGCAGAGACGCCGAGGTGGCCGTCGACGTCACGGTATAGGTGGTCGCCTTGGTGGCTGAGGACGTCCTCGGTCTTGCCACCGCAGGCTTGATGAGAACAGTCGGTACAGTACTCTTCCTCCGGCGATCCTCCTCCTTGATCAGCTCGGTTGACAGCCACTCGATCTTCTCGCTGTTGGTCTGGTCCGATATCTTCTTGCCCCGAAACATGACGGACTCGATGTGTCGCTGCGACAGAGCCGTCTCGGCCGCCGATACCGGCGACTGAGCTTCAGTTTTGGTTTCGGCGATGAGCCCAATTGCCTGAAAGTACCATCTGCTTAGTTTTGTTGTTCCCACAGTAGCCTTATAGGGAGGGAAAATAGTACCTGGATCCGGACATAGTTGGTTGAGCTGTATTGTCCGAAAGCCATTGCGACTGATTGATCCACCTGTTTTTTTTTTTTATTTTTTATTTAATTAATAATAAAAATGTTGAGCTACTGAAGAAAACTGAAAAACATAGAGTTGAGCAGGGGAGTAGACTTGTTTAGTACCGTGTCGCTTGCTCCTTCTCCGGCGATCCTCGCGATCTTCGCTGCCCACTTACCATTCCCGCCGAAATCCACCGCCTCGGCGCTCCCCAGTGAAACCACCAGCAGATCCTCCGGCCCCTCGGCGAAGGGGAACTCCCTCTTGTTATTGAGCACGTGCGTGATCGCCGCCCCTGTCGGATTCCCCATCCCCACTCCGCCTCCGACCGCCCTGATGTTCGTCCTCCCGTCGACTGATTTCACCTCCTCCACCGCTCCGTCAGTCACACACACATCTCTAATCAAGAAGTCATATCCATCCGACTCGACAGCATCGGACCTCGAAAACATGAACGGCGATCCCGTCAGAAGATCGAAGCAGGAGATCAGCATTGGTTTGATGGAATCACGCAGTGTCACGTCAGAAAATATTGCCTTCAACTTATCACCACTCATTGACTTGCGGAATATTTTGCGAAATATTCCGTTTCCGTTGGACGAGCTGATCTTCCTGCTGAGGAAGCGCAGGGCTTCGGCAGCAGTGAACAGCGGGCGGCCGTCCTGGCCGCGGGTGAAGAGCATCGCGGCCAGGATGCCGCCCGCGCCGGATCCAGCCACGATGTCGAAGAAGTCGGCGACGCACGCAGCTGGATTGCCGGACTGCTTTTTCAGCAGGGTCTCAAGGCGGGAGAGGGAGAGGGCCGCTAAGACGCCGCCGTCCTGGGCGGCGTCGATGGAGAGGATGCGGACTCTGCCTGTGGATTCGGCGAACTGCTCGATGGGAGTGCCGGGCGGAGAGTTTGAGAAGAGGAATTTGGATTCGAGAATGGAAAATATCTCGTAGCTGAGCTTGTCGACGTCGAAGCTCTGATCCACGACAGCTGCCATTGTTTGATTTTGATTGTTCAGAGAGAGAGAGAGAGAGAGAGGAGAAGAATTTGCAGTGGGGGATGGAGGAGAGGCTTGAGACTTGGGACTTTGTTTATAAATAGTGGGAGCGCGCAAGTTAAAGCACGACAGGGGGGCGCACGTTAGCGTTCACTCGTGACCCTTGTTGTCAGAATGTAACCGGTGAGACGTCGCTCTCGAGCTTCCGACAATACAGCGAGGTTTTTGGCGTGGTAGAGGACGGAAATACCCGTGTCGAATCCCTAATTAATCCGGGTCCGGCTTAAGATTTGTTTAAGATTTGTTGAATCCCTAATTAAATAGCCGTGGTCTTTGGCTTTTCAAAAGACGAAAACGCCCTTGAGAATGGTCGAAATTCCAAGCAGGGAAAATGTCGGCGGACAACGACGGGGTTCTGCCACGCTCGAATCTGCAACAACGGTAGCAGGCGCTCGCTGGTCCCGTCAACGGGGCATGGACGGGAGTGCCCCTTGGGGAACGTGTGAAGCTTCAGTGAAATGGGGAAGCTGGAGACACGTGGCGGGATGGAAGTGGCCCTTCGACGGTCCGGTCAAAACGGCAGTTGACCGGATCGGACGGCCCAGATTGGGTGTCAGGAAAGGATTGAGTTTGTGGATCGAATCGGGTGAAATCTCTCCCCACGCCCGTTTTTTCAAAATACATAATAAAGATGGTTGATTTTGAAATCTACAAGGTTGGGCAAGGAAAAGTTTTATGTATAGTTTGGATCCATACCCAATCCAATATGGTGTTCAAATCTGAAGTTTGAATAAAGGAACCCGAAACTCTTCGTATGGTTAGACTCCTTCAATCTCTTTGTTCCGGGTACCTTTGATTTTCTACCCATCCGAAACAATATCTCTTCAATAAGTTATCAGACGCAATAGAAGAGAATTTATAAGGTATGTGACTTGTACTAAAAAGATCACAAGTTTAAAGACTGATTGGTGATGCAACAAAGCAGGATAAAATGATTTATATTGTTTTGTAGCATTTAAATGAAGGATAGATTAACTTGATTAGCCTTGATCTAGTTAATTTTTTGTCAAATTTTATTAGACACAGCAAATTGGTCAACTCTCAACCCAATTGATAAAATTAGGGATGAGATTGATTTCTGTGGAGGTAAATTCTCGGAGAATTTCTCCACATCATGAGTTATAAGTGAGCTTGTAAGTGAACGGATAGATGTAAGCAACCCCATAAAATATAGATTTACGTGAAAAACCCGAAAAGAAAAAATAACGCGAGAGAGAGAATTCACTATAATGTCTGGGGACTACAATAAATTTAGTGGAGCGATGCTGTGATTACAAGTACTAGGATTTTATGTAATCAGATGCGAACCGTCAGAGTTTCTGTGATCAGCTCTCAACCCCTTTCTTGATGGAGAAGGAAATGTATCTATACTCACCTGAGTTATCTTCGTGGGTACAAATATTTCGGATCTACATAACTCCATGATTCGCATGTTATGATCTCCTTGTAACCTTTTAGATCGCGCCACTTGATTGAAAGATCGCCATGCAGAAATATCCGCCACCATTCATAACTGCTCGCATTGATATGAGGGTGTTACAATGTTCATAATGTGGAGATGATATGACAGCGTAGTCAGATTCATGAACCGCGGGGACCGTGTCGTCCAATTGTGAGTGGCGCAGGAGTAATGGGCTCCGGAGGGTCTTCATGTCGGAGCCTTGGCTGGCTCTAGGAAGGATTTTTGTACTGATAGGAATGAAATCACCTAGAGGGGGGTAAATAGGTAATAGCTATACTAAATGGAAAATAATGTGGAATTAAAAACAGCTAAAAACTAGCATAATAAAGAACAAATAGACAATTCCAAACAACAAAATGTAGCACAAGAGTTATTTAGCATGAAAAGATAGAGCAATATTAAGCATGCAAGATAGTAAAGAGTGAGTTGAGTAGAGAGAATTAGAGAGAAGACAATCGCAAACACGAGAGATTTATTTCAAGGTTCGAGCCACTGCTCTACGTCCTCGCCTTCACCGCAATTAAGAGATTTTCGTTATGCTTATGCTTGATCCTGTAAGATCACCACTTTACAAGTTCTCGCCAGAACTCCATGGACCCGTAAGTAGGGGTGCCATCGAATGCGGATTATCCGTGGATATCTACATCCGAATCTACCTCCAATCCGGATACGGATATCATTTTTTCATATCCGTCCCGTATCTGAAGATTAGATGTGGATACGGATATGATAAAGGCAATATCTGATTCATATCCGGTCCGATATCTGAAGTGTGGGTGCTTGATAATGATATCTGTATGGAAGGGACTATTCTTCAATAGAATGAGACAATAGATTATAATACTTTGAGTCGGTGAAAAATTAATAATGAAAAATATCTAATTCTTCCAAGAGTAGCACGAGATATTTTGAGTATTTTGACATCAACCGTGGGCATTTAGCACTGGAGGTCGTGTAATCCATTGCTATAAAAGTTGAATGACAATGGATACGGTAGAAGCATTGATATGTACACAATAATATCATAGTATGTATCACATTTTATATTGTTGTAGATGATCGTTCATGTATTTTACATTCTTTTCATTATACTTCTACATTTATCAAGTAATAAATCTGCTAAAGTTTTTGTCTTAAATGTCTATTTTGCAAAAGATAATCATGGAGAGAAAGAAGATAAATCAAATAAAACCCAGTTAAATTCTGATTTAATTAGATATATTTGGTTACCCGAGGAAATCTCAGATCTACTTCAGTTAAAATCAGTTTTTGAGAATTTATTCGGTTAGTTGAAGATCAAACGAGGATAATATCAACTCCAAAGCCCAAACTGAAAATCTATAAGGAGATAAAGGAGATTGAAGAGAACTGAAGATTGCGCTCCCCAGGTATGGCCAGGCCACACCCAGGCCGCGAAAACGCGGCCCAAGCCGTATTTCTTCTGCAATGTTATTGAGATACGAGGAGCATTTACTCCCCCTATCTGTAACTCTCTCCCTTTCTCCATTTCAGTTATTAATACCTGCAGTTTTGATGAAAAAAGAGAACAATTTAGCAGAGAGCATAAGCTAGGTTGTATTTTAGTTTGTAACTTAGGTTTTTACTTTTTATTTATGTAATTTTTTTCTTTATGTAACTGAGACTAGAGAAGAGTTTCATGGAGGAATGAGAGCGAAGCGTGTACTGAGGGTGACACCGGTATAATTTGTTCTTCTTTTCTTTCATTTTTTTTACTTTATTGAATCAAACTTATGTTTTAATGTTCTTTTTCTTCTCTTACTTTTCTTCTATCGAGTTTTGATGATAATCCAAATGAAAGTTATAGCATCGAACCTGTCTTATCATTGCAAGTGCCTTTGATGGCTTATGGTGATGGATAACTATTCTTTTGTTAGTTTAGTTTGCCTCTTAATTCATAGTATAGATCGGGAACGGGGAAGATCCTATTTGTCATGCTTTGCTTACCTTCAAGATGATGTAAGTCTTTACCAAAAATTCAAGGTAAGTCATCAACCAAAAGAGATAAGTAAGTACTTTTAGGGTTTTTCTTCTTTTTTTTAATTTTTAGTTTAGATTACCACCAATCACAACTCTCTTCTATTTAATATTTTCACTTTCTTTGTATAAACTCATTTTCTATTTTCTCCACCTTCTCAATCTATCACTTTCTTCTTAACTTAACAATAAATTCTTTTTCTTATTCTTTACAAGAACAAATAAGACTTTTAACCATTTTAAGTAAACTAAAGAGAACTTACAATATGCTTCCATCGTAAGTCCCTCTTTGCAGATCAGGACCTGCATAGTCACTTGCTATCGTGATAGAATTGAGTACATTACATTTCTATTCTTAAATTCTGAAATTTTGTATTTTTGTGTGTGCAGGTTGGAACTCAATCAAATTTTGGTGCCGTTGCCGGGGAGAGACGGTAAGTAACTCTTTTTAATTTATTATTTTGATTAACTTTCTTATCTGTTCTTGTGTACAAGAGGAGACATCAAGACAATTTTTGTTGCAGTGGTCATATAAGTGGCCCTGAACTCTTCTCAAGAAAGCAGAACACAGAAGCCCCCAGATTTGTCGCATCCCCGTGGCAATCTGAGTGAACTACTAACTTGTATTTTTGCAGATTGGTTGAATTAGAAAGTTTAAGTTTCTGCAACTATTTATTTTCTTGTTTAACTCACTGTACATACCTTTCTAAGCTCAACAATAAATTATTTCTTGTAAATGCTAAAAAACGTTTAGACTTGCATTTAGGCTCGTATCTATTTCGTTACATTTTCTATTTACTGTTGAAGAGTGTTGGAGCCAAGGTACGTGTGCATAGCATATAGTTTAGAAAACATATTTTGAGTGATGCATATTGCTTAAAGTATTTCATTTTCTGTATCCTTGTATACTTGTACGAATACGATTAAGGGTAAATCCTTAAACAAGATAAGATGAGAAAGCCATTACCCTCCCTTAACCTACAAATAATTTCCTCACTCAGTAACCCAGGCCTAACTTAAAACTGAGTAGACATTGGCCTAGAGACATCTCGGACTCAATAGAAGACTGACCTAAGGGGAAAGTTTAAAATTTGACTCTTACTAAATCGGTGTCAAAGGTTGGGGATTGAGAGGTGAAACCTCGAAGAACAGTGGTTTGACTTAATTAGGCCCGTTATTTAGGCTCGGATACCTCCTACTGGTTTTTTCCCTACCTGGCCGATTAACTTGTGGTCAGATTCTGCAATATACCCCCGTGGACAGTCTAACTAGGAGTCGTCTAAGTCTAAGATCTACCCTAATTTAGACTTGATTTTTCTTTATTTGTTTGTTTGCTTGCTTACTTGTTTTGTTTTGTTTTTGACATCTTGGTGATATAGATTATAATCACAATTATTCCTATGCAAATAGTGATTCATACTTCACCTCGACCTCTTTTGACTCAAATATTACCAACCCGACATATCATAACTTTAACTAACCAAGTATGCCGGATTGGTCTTATCCAAATCAATATATGCCCCAGTCCCCATACTATGAACAAGAATGGAACAATCATCACCACTCTTCATAGAGTCAGTGGGGATACAACTCCCCCGAGTCATATGGTCAATCACCTTCTCCCAAACAACCATTAGAAGAACCAATTGACTGAGAAAAGAGGATAAATGCCTTAGAAAAGTTCGAGCGGCAAATTCAAAATCTAGTAGACTCAAAATTCTATAAAAATTTTCAAATCGAAGATCCTTACTCCATATTTCAAGTCCTACAACAAGAACATACCTACTTAGAAATGAGTATGGAATCCTTCAATTTCAAAGCGATCCTTTCGATATGATAGAAGCAAGACTTAGTTGATTAAAAAACATGCGTAGGAATAAGGAAACTCTCCCTACCTAATCTTTGACTATTCCCAACATTTATTGATGAAAATCAAGAATCATGGTATCTTAAAGACTTTGACTAAAATTCAGTTTCATCACAAAACCTTGAACTTGACCAGTATTAACCCATTGACAAATTGGCAAGAATTCATTTCAATGAAATTAAACTTGAATAAGAATGTGACCCTGACCCACTGTAACGCCCCGACCCGGCGGGTACGGAGACGCTACTGCGACGTATATACGCAGGTCAGAATTACCCCACGTATATACGCTAAGCTTCAGTACAGGCAAGAATCAGAGGCGGAAGCACAATGGTAATATACATTTCAACAGAATAGTACAAGTACATGGTTATCACAGAAAGTGACACAATATTACAGGAATATTACATCACTAGAAAGTGCAAGAGTACAATACATGAACGGATATACAAACTGGGAGATGCTCACGATACGACAAGACGAACCTCGGGGAGCCAAATAGGAGAGAATCTGGGAGGAAGAGCTATGGCGGTGTCCGAGCTTCTGCTGCACTCCGATCACCACGGAAGGATCCGCTGCGCACTCTGATCAGTTACAACAAGGCTATGGTCCAGGCTCCATGATCTGGACATGAGAATCCAGGGTTGTTAGCAACCCCAGCGAGTACAAAAAATGAAGCCAGATGGCGTGCATAACAGATACATATGTACATGGTCAAGTGACGTGGTCCAGGTATACAGGTACAGGAAATGACAAGTAATAAAAGGAAATGACAATAAATCCGAGATCAAGTAAATGCATGTATATCAATGAATCTGAATCAGAAAACATGCATGAAAAACGATATGGCGAGTGTAAGTACACATAGTCATGCGATAAATATAAGTATGGACAAAACTAGTTGTATAAGCTCAGATTATGGATTCATGGAGTGATACGTCAAGGGGATAATCCAAACAAGGAAACCCTTACCTATATACCACATATCCGGTGTCACCATCATCTGAGTTCATACAACCTGAGTTGCCCTCCGGGTAATAGAACTAAGGTGTGTCAGTAATAATCCTTGTGCCACATATATCATTTGCAGGGTGTCAACTCAAAACAGAATACTGAAACTGGAGAATATAAAAGTATAGCATTTTAATTAATCCAGCAATAATTGTCAGTACCATCTGATATTTTAATCGCCTCCCTACCAGCGTCTCACATCACTGATAGTCCATACTAGAGTTCGCACTCTGTAGAACTTACCCGGGTCTGATATGTGAGTATCAGGACCCGAACAAAGGAGAGACCAAATAGCACACGTTCCTAACATTACTACTGTTTGGTTGTTTTATGTTATTCATCCGATTCATATGCTTTTGTATGGGCTACCGGCACACATACATCCACTTATGAATAAGACGAGTTATTATTTGGAAACTGATAAATCTGATGGCTCATATTTATAGTGGGTCCCATCTCAGCTAGGGACTATGCTCAGGAGTACAGGCTACTGCTTCCGGGGACTTATCATTACGCGCCCCACACGACACTTCAGATTCAGGCTACTGCTTCCGGGGACTTATCATTACGCGCCCCACACGACACTTCAGAAATATCCATTATAAATATGACATCAACCGGTTTCCATCAGTTTCCCACACCCAGTGAAAGTTGAGTATTTTATTATATATGATGCCCAAAGATAATGTCCACAGGTGTATACAGTATAATCATGATTATCCAACTACAGGAGTTAACAGGAGTATAATATCAGGAGTATAATATCAGGAGTAATGTCAGGAGCCTCCCTATTTCAGGGGTTCAGGAGTACAGGAGCTCAGAAGATACAGGAGTACAGGAGATACAGGAGTGCCAGATGTCTGGTCACATAATAATCATGAATATGCCAGGTAATACAGATGCCAGGTTTCAGGTATCAGGTGTTATATATATATCAGGTGGTAAATATAGCATGTCATATACCGGTGTCACATATCAAGTGTCAAATATAGCATGACAATTAACGGTGTTAAATATAGCATGGCAATTAACGGTATTACTATAGCATGGCAACTAACGGTATTAAATATGGTATGGCAATCATCGGTATTAAATATAGCATGGCAATTATCGGTATTAAATATAGCATGGCAAACACCGGGACAAATATAGCATGGCAAACACTGGGTCAAATATAGCATGGCAAATACCGGGTCAAATATAGCATGGCAAATACCGGGTCAAGTATAGCGTGACAAATACCGGTGTTAAATATAGCATGGAGTCATGTACTAAAAATTATCATAGCAAGTATTAGGCATATTAAAACATCCACATGTCAATATCATATTATAAATACAAGGGTAATTATTTTTAATTTAGTAATAAGCACTCGCCTGAAGCCGGGGCGAAATACCGGTTAAAAGTCCGAAAAATTGGCGATCCGCACAAGAAATCCGCTAGCCCGAGTTGTACTTTAAAATATATAATTTAAAATATTTATATAAATATTAGAGAGGAAATGAGAGAAGGAGAGAGAGGAGAGAGAAAGTTGTAGAAAGAAGAGAGAGAGAAAAAGGAGAGAAAATATGGTGTTTGTAAAAGGAAAATAGAAATTAAAATGGAAGGGGGTAGAGTTGTAAATATAGGGGAGTAAATAAAGGAATGAAGTGAGGGATATTTTTGGAAATGAGAGAAAAGTGTTTTATTTAGGGAATGATTGGAGTTTTGAATGAAAGAAATAAAGAAAGAAAAGAAGAAAGAAAGAAAGAGAAGAAGGAGGAGGAGGGTGGGGCTTGGCCGGCGGCCACCGCCGCCGGCGGCCTGGCGGCGGCGGCGCCGCCGCTGGGGGTGCAGACCGCGCGCGCGCCTCCCCCAAGGGGAGGGAGGTGGAGGTGTGGGGTTGTTGTAGTTGTTGTTTGGTGGTGGTGGTGGAAGATGGTGGTGGTGGTGGTTGTAGTGGTGGTGGTGATGTTTTGAGGTGATGGGGAGTTAGAGAAGGAGGAGGAGATGATGTTGGGTTGGTTGGAGTGGAGAATTTGGTGGTGGTGATGGAGAATTTTGGAGATGGAGTTGTGGTAATGGAGGTGGGTTTTGGTGAAATTGGTGGTGATGGGAGGTTGTTGGTGGTGGAAGGGGATGGTGGTGTGAAGAGGAGTTGTTGGGGAATTGATTGGGTGGCTTAGGAGTGGCCGGAGGCGGTGGTGGTGAAGGTGGAGGCGGCGGTGGTAGTGGTGTGTGAGTGGGTTTGTTTGGAGGAGGAAGATGAAGTTATTTCTTTGGATTTGGATTTTCCTTGAAATGAAATGAAGATGTTGGTGGTTTAATAGATGATGAGAGGGAGGATTTGATAGTTTAGGGTATGGTGATAGGGCTGCGGCAGCCCTATGGCTTTCGGGCGGCGGTGGGCGACAGCGGCGTGGATTAAGCCGCTAATTGGGGGGGGGAATACTAAGGTGAATAAATGAAAAGAAATAAAAGAAAGAAAATTGGAAAAATATAAGAAAAAGAAAATAAAATGTTTAAAATTTTCTATTATTATCTATTTTATTTGTTAAAATTTCTGGTAGCATAAAGTAGGAGAGTAGAGGAGGGAAAAGCCAGAAAAGAAATCGCCGGTAAAAATATTATTATTTAAATAAGGCAAAAATTTGACTGTTTCAGAAACGTACCGAAAAATTCTCAAAAATAGAAAATATTATTCTAAGATACATGGCGAAATCGGATTTGAGAAATTCGATGTAGTTTTCAAATTAAAAATCTTGAAATCTTTCGGCAATACTGGCCGACACTAGAATCGGTCAAATTTTGATAAATTTAGAAAAATCTCAAAAAATGTATTTAGATAGAAAATAAAGTTCTAAGAAGTACTGCGAAAGCCGTTTCTAAAAATTCAAATCCATTTGAAAACTAAAAATCCGAGAATCGGTCAGCGATGCCGACTGACACTGGTTTTTGAGATTCTGTAGAAAAATTTCAGAAAATTTCAGAAAATCATGAAAAATCTAAAATATTAGAAAACAGTCTCTGAAACTGAAAAAGGTCAAATCGGACTACCAGAAAGTCAAATCGGGCTACTGGCTGGTATCGGGTTCCTGGTCCGGGTCAGAGTTTACTATAGATCTGAGATTCCAGATCCGATACTTAATAATATGAGAGATCACAACTTAAAAACTAATATTAAAAGAAAATTGTAATAAAATGATCGAAAAAGTCAGGACACGTATCTGGGTACGTATCCCGGGAACGGGGTGCTACACCCACAACTTGGTGATTCAATTCTAATTTTTGAATCTATGTTGACTCCAGTATCCTTACCCAAGTTGGACCCATTTCTTGAGCCAACATGAATTCCTGTATTCATAGATTTTAAAATTGAATCTCCTCTTTTGGATAGTTATATTTCATTTATGAAAAAAGAATGTGAAATTAAATTCTTTGATTTGGTCTCAACTCTTGAACTAAAACCGACTCTCGAACCCAGTTGATTTACTCGAGTTAGTAATGGTTTCTGAACCTATCACTTTTGAACCCATGTTAACCATTCCAGTAAGTCACATTCTTTGGTTGGACATAGGTATAGACCATGATGACTTCATGATGATTTTTCAAACTGGTCATGTAACGCCCCGATCCGGCGGGTACAGAGACGTTACTGTGACATATATACGCAGGTCAGAAATACTCTCATGTATATACACTAAGCATCAGTACAGGTAGAAATCAGCGTACGGAAGCACGTTGTGCATTATACATTCCAACATATGAGTACAATTACAAAGTTATCACCAATTGTGACACAATATTATAAGAATATTACATCACCGATAGGCACAAATGTGGGAATACAAAGAGATGTACAAATATGAACAGTACAAATGATGCTCACGAGTTTACAGAAGAAAAACTCGAGAGACGTGCAAGGGGCCTAGAAGGACTCTGGACAGTCTACCGATGATCCATGCCTCCGCTGCGTCATTCTAGTCAGCAACCAGAAGAATCCACTAGCTCCAAGCTCCAAGACTTGGACATGAGAATCCAGGGGAGTCAGAACTCCCAGCGAGTGGTGATGTGAATGCTAGATGGCGTTTTGAGATAAGAACATGTGTATCGATAAATTCAAATCATAAACATGTATTGAAAATCGTGTCGTGAGCACAGATGTGCAGGAATCTATTCTATTCTATGCTTGATCACTCCTTATACACTGAGAATTTGCAGGTATATATAGCAAATACAGAACGTGGGAGAGCGTCTGAAGGTAGGGGGAGCAAACGCTCCCCCAAATCTCACCAGATAGTCACGGATCCACGGCTTTGGCCATGGATCCACGACATGGGCCACATCCAAGGGGAGTAGATGCCTGGTTTGATCTTTTTTCCCTTTTTCCAACTGGATTTTCTGTTTGAGCTTCTAATTTCGATGATATCCCTATTGATCTTCGGTTAATAGAATTGATTCACCAAAATCTGAATTTAAACAACTGGATTTGAGATCATTCTCCTCTAACCAAATAGATCTAGTTAAATCTGACTTTAACTGATATTTATTTGATTTTATTCTCTTTCTCCCCGTGATTATCTTCTGCAAAATAGACATTTAAGATAAGAAAATTAGCAGATTTATTATACGATAAATGCAGGAGAGTAATGAAAAGAATGCAAAATACGTGTACGATCCCCTCTTCCTCATGATTGCTACCAGTTATATCATCATTATTCCAGTTGCTCAAGAGATGAGTCAACATAAGTTGTGTGTTATCCAAGGCTTCGTGTTGGATCCTAAAAGTTTGCTCTTATGTCTCTATTCGCCGACATAGATCATCATCATTATCGTCAGCCATGTTGGCCGATACGAGCCCTGTTCGCACCGAGCTAATAGTAGCTGAAGAAGCATATCAACTGGCCTCCTCCACATCATCAGACCATTGAAAAAGGTTCTTCAATGGTGCTAGTGACACATCGCCTATGGATGAAGAAGATTGTCTATAGCAGTAGGGTATTGCTACCCTGGAGCGAGTACCTTGAAAGGCACCCTCTTGTTCTACCAGAACCTGATTAATCCGAGGCTACAATCAGAGTCCGAGGAGCTAGCTGGAGGAGTATAAGCCCCTCGTCTCCTTCATCGAGACCAAAATGGATCTCTTTCTCTACTTATCATGTTAGTAGAGGCAGCTATAAGGCGAAGCGCTTTGTTGTCTTCTTCTTCCGAGACTTGGGTTTCTCAGAAGTCTGAACCATCAACCGATTGAATATTGATTGCTGGCTTGGAGGAGACGTCGCAGGGATTGTCCCTAAACAACAATGGACGTAGTAGAGCATTACAAGTTGACACCCTGCTTGTCCACACTGGGACGGCGATGAAATCACCTAGAGGGGGGTGAATAGGTGATGGCTATACTAAGTGACAAATAATGCGGATTTAAAAACTATTTAACAATAAGCAACAATTATAAAAAGGCTTGCAAGAATATAGACAAGTAATAGAGCAAGTAAAGGAGAGAGAGGGTTTAGAGATAAGTGGACAATCGCTAACACAATAATATGTTTCGAGGTTTGAGCCACCGCTCTACGTCCCCGTCTTCAACACGATGAAGGATTTCCACTATGCTTGATCCCACCGGATCGTCAATACAAGTTCTCACTAGAACTTCTTTGGACACACTTGTTCTCTCCGCGGTGCCACAACACCAACTAGGAGCTCACTAGCTCGCTTGAGGCCGATGCCTCTACAACTTCTCAAAATGAAGAAAAGGTGATCAACACTTGATCACAACAATGGCTCACTTGCACAACCCTACAACCAAGATGAGGAGATGATACTTTTGGGATTGTGTAGTGCACAAATTTAGAAGAGAAGTAGAGGAATGCTTCAAGCTAAAAGGATTGGAAATTTTGGCTCAATGAAAGCTTTTTGCTAAAGGCTAAACTTTTGAAAACTTTTAACTTTAACTTATAAATCTTGTATCTTTAGTTGTAGAACACTCCCTCTATTTATAGGGGATGAAAACTGGGTTACAAGGGTCAAGAGAGTCGTTGGGGGAAACCAACACAAAACAAGTCAGAAAAATAGCTGTTGGAAACTGTCAGAAAATTCTGACTGCTGTCGGTCGACCGGGCCGGTCGACCGCCAACGGTCGGATTTTCGACCGTTGGGAAAGCGGTCGACCGGGACGGTCAACCGAGACCCAAACAGAGAGTGAGTTCTCTCTGTCGGTCGACCGGTCCGGTCGACCGAGGAAAAACAGAGAGCACTGCAGTTGCTCTCGGTCGACCGATCGGTCGACCGATGTGCACACATGCACAGTGGTGCATGTCGGTCGACCGCCCAGTCGACCGACAGAGCAATTCAGCTCTGCCAGCGGTCGACCGTGCGGTCGACCGGACTTAGGCTAAAAACTGATTTTTCAAAGGGCCTTTTGAAGATGAAATTTTTGATAAAAATTCTTTCGATGAGTAAATACAAAATAGAGTTCTATGGCTTATAAGGAGCAGGGTGTGATCATAGATCAACACCAAAATGATTTGAACTTTATTTTGATAAAAATCTTTTTCTAAACAAAGACGGTTTTTCCAAAAACTTATTTTTCCAAAAACGATTTTTTCAAACTTTGTTTTTCTGAAACTTGGTTAGAAATTTTGTAATAAAAATTTGTTTGTAAGCATGAAGCAATATGAAATGTGTGCGTGTGACAATCCCAAAGTTATCAACCTCTATCATCTCAGTTTTGACAAAATAGACTATAAATCCTAACTAAAAATGGAAAATACAAATCTTGTATTAGTCTTCAACTTGTTTGATCCTGGAGCTCTTCTATTGTGCTGGGCACTGGGATCCAAATCTTTGCGGTCTCCAAATGTGTGAGTCTTGTGTTAGAGCCGTCAACCAAACTATAATTTTTACCTGAAACTCATTTAAACAACCTCGTTAAAAATATAACTAAATATGGTTTGTTATCATCAAAACTTCGGGCTAATGGCCTTTGGGCCAACAATCTCCCCCCTTTTGATGATGACAAAATATATAGAGTTATTACAAATATTTTGGGTAGAGACTTCAAGTGAAGCCCCCCTTAACACATGCATATAAAATAATCTAATAAAGAGATACACATGCATAACACAGGCATATATATAAGATATGAAAATGACACATATGCCAACCATACATGCATACCAAAGATACAGAAATATAGAAGTGTATGCATACATGGTTACCTCCATCCATCCAGGAATACCTCCATCCTCCAAAAATAGATGATTGGGTTGATAAAAGCATAAACACAGTAAGCACAATATACAACCAATCACATATGCCACATGGAGATAAGAAAACATAACTGCCATAACATAGTAAAAATAATGTTCATACAGATAAGAGGTTCATGCCAACCTCAAAACCATAATACATGTCCATAAATAAAACATAACACCAAACCAAACAACAAAATGTGTCCAAATACATGTAGAAAAAAAACAACAACCCAAAATAACACATAAATAACACATAATTGCCCAAATATCTCTCCCCCTTTTTGACATCATCAAAAGGGGTCACTGCTCATCAGAATCAGAATCCTGTGTAGTAGATGGCGGTGGTGGAGCAGAAGGAGTCCTGGCGGAAAATGGAGGGCCAGTAGTAGGAAGTGGCCTAGCATGAGCAGATGGAAGAGGAACCGGCCAATTATTCTTCTGATAAATGCCGCCAAGATATGTCTCCAAATAGCGCATGGAGTCACATATATTGCTGAGATCATGGTCCAAACGCTGCTCCATCCGCTGATAATGTGCGGACATCTCTTCGGAAAGCTGCTGACGATGCTCAGTCATCTCAGCAGAAAGCTGCTCGTGGTGCTCCCGAAGCTGAGTAGAAAAGGCAAGATAGGGATCGGAGGGAGCAGAAGAGCTAGAGGAGGATCCAGGGACATGAACAGTAAGGAAGATAGGCTGCGGCTGAGGAGCAGGAGGACGCTCCCTAGGGCGCATCCTCTTGAGGAGGGTGCTGTTGATGTCAACAGACAGTTCAACCAACCGTTCAGATGAAAGATCAAAGTTTAATTGCTTCAACAGATGTGTGATGATCATCCCAAAAGGGAAGTGCTGGTTTGGGACAAGAAGATGATCATATACCATATAACTGATGATGAGTTTTGGGATGTTAATTCTAATGCCTCGCAGAAGGCAGTATATGATAAGAGGAACAGAACCCCTAGCATGACTATATTCTCCTGATTTTGACAGGAGGTTATAGAACACGATCTTGGTCAGGACTTGGGCGGTGAGAGTGTAGTACTTCACCTCCTCGTTCCTAACTAAGCCGGGGTTATCATCACCATAAAGCAATGTGGAGGCGGTGTGGGCAGACTCACCGTCAGGATAAACAAAATCATGTAAATCAAGATTATAGATGTCTTCCCTCTCACAGGAGAGGTAAAGATGATGTGCAACTTCTTGGAGGGAGATGTCAATGTCTCTACCCAAAACTCTGGATCTTACATGGTTTGATTCAAATGTGAGATTTGAGTAAAAATACTGGACTAGGGAAGGGTAAACAAGTTCCCTAATAGAGACAAAATATTCTAAGGAGCTGGTTCTCAGAATAGAAGCTAGATTTAGATGATCAAAGTCATTTAGCACAACGGATCTCCCAGAGTTGACATTTTTAGTGGAAATCACAATGTATCTATATGAAGCATTTTGTGAAACAAAAGGGGAGGATTGAGATGAGGATTGAGTAGTTTTACCCTTCTCAGATCTAGTTCTCTTGGACATTGTTGAGGGATAATCAAAATTAAAGCTAGATCTAAGCAAAAGATATGGAATAAAAACAAGGAAAATTGAAGGATCTAAAAGAAGAGATTATACCTTGAAATTAATGGAGAAACACGAGAAATCCACAGGTAGAATAGTAGATCTGGAGCCTGAGACTGCGAATCCCAAATTTTTTTGAAATTATTTTGGAGTTTTGGAGAGTGAGAGAGGGTATGGATATGATTTAGGGTAGAGGAGAAGATGAGAGAAGAGGAGTGGAGGCGGTTTAGAAAGAGGGATAGAGAGATAGGGCTTTATATAAGTTCGGGTAAAAAGAGCAGACCTATCGCCCAGTCGACCGGGCCGGTCGACCGGTGGAAAACGAGACCAAAGTCACTATCAGTCGGTCGACCGGCTACGGGAAAAATAAAATTTCTTTTACCAGGCTTGGTCGGTCGACCGCGCCGGTCGACCGGGCCTATGCCAGGCCAGATTGGTCGACCAGGCCGGTCGACCGGTCATGCTGAAAAACAGTGAACAAGGCAGTTTTTTTTTTAAATAGGGTTTTTAATATAATTTCCTTTAAACCACAAATGTATATTAACCTTTAAAATCATAAAAATGATGTAGAAGTAATTTAAATCTTTCTTGGCATGAAAAACAACAAAGATATATTTATTTTTATTATTATTAAGATTTATTTTTATTTATTAATAAAGCGATAAATAAGAGATGTTGAAGCCGAATACCCCGTTAAGGGTTCTGAACTTCTCCTCTAAATTCCTCTGGATAAGAGTTGAGGCGCGCAATTGCCATCTCTATTTATTTGCTTACTTTGGTCAATTAATTTTTTTTATTATAAAATTTCATCTTAACATTAAGTTAACAAAATCTAGATATATAGACAAAAATCATATGGTAAAGAAACATGAATATATTCTCAATCATGACAAAGGTACAAACAAAATAGAAATGCAAGTTTACATATGGCACAATATTGCAAAAGTATAACTAGCAATCCTATGTATATAAAAAGAAATCTTTATGTGGAGAAGTTACCAAACCATAGGTATTCTCCAAAATGGGTGCCTCTACGATAGTGATGCAAGCGACGATGTGTTCGTTGAGCGTTAATGCATCCACCACCCGGGCACCATCTCCCCCTAAGTCTTGGAGGAGGACGACCCACCTACATTAATTAAGTTTGGTGTGTCTTTTGGTACCCAAATCTTTTTGGGTCCTATAGGTGTAACGGTCCCAGTTTTTAGATCCTCAATTAACATAAACATTCTTTTAACTGATAGATTATCATAATCACCTCCCAATCTATATAAAAAAAAATTTGGCAGCACTTCCTTTGTAAATATTGATATAGCCAAATATACAATTTTATCCACAATAATTTCGGCCAACATTTGCCTACTTATTCTCAATTCAAACATGTAAATTAAAGTCAATAACTGCCCATACCATCATAATAATATTTCAGCTCACGACGGCATACTTATTCTCCAATTATAATTTCGGCTTGACATCGCCTACTTATATGAAAATAAAAGAATCATATGCTCGAGAGTACCCCTCTCGACATTCAGAGCCTCCTTCTCGGCATCCACCATATAACACTAAATTATTTATAACTCCAACTCATCAAGATTTTAGCCATCTAACTTATACTATAATTAGCATCAATAAGAATGTAAACAATACAATATGAAGTTTTACAAATACAATTACAACTCCAAAACTGCTCTATATAACAGAATTCCAACGAAGCGCTTGAAACCTTAAATTGAGCCTTCGCCTTACCATAACCTGAAAAAAATAATAATCTGTGGGGGGTGAGCTCAACAGCTCAGTGAGGAGAGTAAAAGAGAATTAGGAATATGATATACATGTCAAAATGAAAGGAAGCATGTTTTTCTTCAAATGGCGAGGCGAAAAAAATGAAATAAAGAAAGAAATAATTATACCAACCTAAACAGTCGCCCCGACTATCACTATAGTTTGTCAAAATGACTTGACTCTTTCGACCAATGACTGTACAACTTAAATCTCTGCACTGATTTTATAAGATTATGAGTTGTATCGAACACCTTACTTTAGTGACTTACTTTATTACCAGATTCATTCGTGTATACATAATATATACACTATACACGACGGTAGATCAATCACAGTAAGTTAACCCAGATGGTACATATATTATAAAATATACTAATATGTTGTATATCATATCACCATTCAAGTACTGCATGGATTAACCCTTGCACTTTCACCCATCATATAATATTTCATTATCTCTTGTAATAAAGCAGAGTTTCACAGTCATGCATAAAGGACAAGCAAATAACACTATTCAATTTTAATAAGCACATCTTATTTCATGACACACGACCCATCTCATACCTCGTCTTCACACCTACCAGCTCCCGCTGGCTCCTTCCTTCGTTTAACA
Organism: Agave tequilana; assembly: GCA_038442645.1. Lineage (NCBI taxonomy): Eukaryota > Viridiplantae > Streptophyta > Magnoliopsida > Asparagales > Asparagaceae > Agave > Agave tequilana. Next base: position 39,963 of record JAVJIF010029814.1, on the reverse strand, counting down.
CACATAATGTCATACCCCGTCTTCATACCTACCAGCTCCCGCTGGCCGCTTCCTACATTTAACACACACAATATCATACCCCGTCTTCACACCTACCAGCTCCCGCTGGCCCCTTCCTACATTTAACACACAATATATTATACCCCGTCTTCACACCTACCAGCTCCCGCTGGCCCCTTCCTACATTTAACACACACAATATCATACCCCGTCTTCACACCTACCAGCTCCCGCTGGCCCCTTCCTACATTTAACACACACAATATCATACCCCGTCTTCACACCTACCAGCTCCCACTGGCCCCTTCCTACATTTACATGAGAATAACACGACATGCATACACATTACATACACATTACATATACATCAACTATCAAGGTAACACACACAGTGCCTGTTGTGTTGTGATATACTTTTTCCATTCACCAATCATGTCATTGATGTGTCACACATGGTCAAGTTCGTGTAACAAACAAATATATGCACGCATTCAAACATACATACTACTTACACTTCTCATTCATTTACGACGCATCAGTTACATTCTCGATACTCGTTCTTTATACGATTAGTTCTTTTATCTAGTTATGATTCTTCATTCACATGTTGGATATTTGGGCATAAAATTGACTCCACTACTTATCTGTGATTAGAGTCTTAGCATGTCTTGAACATAATAGTAGTCCACTAGTCATCCAGCATAACAATCAATAAGCAATCATTAACAAGGTATCAACTATATATATATGGTTCTACGATGTAAAACAAGAGTATATGTACAAGTACTATACACACACCCCACGTCCATACTCCTTAATGATGTAACCGACTACTTAATCCAAATCTTGTGTGTCTCATATATATACACTTCGGCTTAGTGTCACACTACTCATTGATAATCTATTCCACTATCGATCTTACTAAAAATTTTATGATTATTAACTAACACATTAATTTATGAGTATTATTCTTATAGAATCATCATCATACTTCGCTAGCTATATTATATTCAAATTCTAATTTAATTACACAGTTGTTATACAACCAAAATTTTATTTCACTGCAACTGGTGATTTAGATCGAAAGATCAGAAGCAGTGCTCCAATTATATATCTCAACTATCCGCCTTGAACGGATCATATTTTGAATATCCAATTTCACAAATTCAATTCTAATTTACTACCGATCTTTATTTCAATATCTAGATTCTTTCAAGCATTCTGATACTCGAATAAGAAACTGCTTTCAATTAAGAGCAACTCGTGCAACTATCACACATGATTTATATATATATAAATCTCAAGACTACATAGAAGGACTCATGAAGTTTCAAGACGATAAAAATAATAGATGGTCTTTGATGATTGTGATGTCGGAAAAACTGATTTCAAGTCTAAGTAAGTTACAAAGTTTTTTTTCCTAATTCCTATAGAAAGAGAGAGTTTTTTATTGGTACATCATATATCCTAATTAAGTATAAAGAACATCACTAGTGGGTCACAACGAAACCATGTGGTTAATTTATGGATCAACAGGGCAAGTAAGACTTTTACGCTCTTATTTGTCAATTGGCGAAAAGAATGAAAGTCTACTGCTATATATAACTTATTTTCATTACCTATTTTCTTTCCTTCCTACAAGTATCAGTAGGTTTTCAGTTATCTGGATATCATATAAGTTAATTAGAAGGTAACTATAACAAGAGAACTTCTATACATCAAAAGATTCTATCTTTCGAACAATCACTGATATTTTTATTATAACTTTTATTTCAGATATTTAAATAAATATGAGAAATTTTGCTAGAAACTAGACTTAATTACCTTTCCAATGATATATTATATGACAAGTTTAATTTAAGAAAAATATACTAAATAATCAGAAACTTCTTGATCGGTTAAAAATTCTGCAACACAGTAGTGTTGACCAACTTGCCGTATTTTGATGATAACTTTCAACACAGACCTTCAATAGGGATACGGTAAGAACCGTTAGAAAGCTGACTTGATTATCTTTCTAACGACATATAATATAATACTTATTACTCATAATACCTAGGCGAACTCCCTCTGAATTTACAGATCATAAAAACTGGACAGATTTGCACACATTTCTAATGTCCCCAAATTTTGGGTTAGTTTCAAATGTTTTTAAATCCCTTCACCAAATTAAATCACAACTAATAGTTCTCTTATTTGATTACTCTATTCAGAATAAAATGAGTTAGGTCATGAAGTTACTTTATTTTTGTCAAGGAAATATAAAAATTATATCAAAATAGATCGAAGGGTTTCCCATCCTCTTTCTCATAATCTAATATCATAACCACAATAAATTTATAAATTTCATTTGAGATCAATCAATATACCGAAAGATCTAAAGATATATCATCAAATTTTGCAAGAAAATAAAGGGGAAAAAAGGAAAACTTTGGAACTCCCTCACCTTGCTCCGCCGGCCGGCCGCGGCCCATGGCCGGTCGCCGCGCCCCATGGCCGGCCGCCCTTGGCCAGCCGACCCTTCGGCCGCCCCGATCCCCGAGAGAGAGAGAGAGAGAGAGAGAGAGAGAGAGAGAGAGAGAGAGAGATAGAGAGAGAGAGTAGAGAGGATCTCTTAGGGTTTGAAATTTTTGGATGAGAATGAGAGAGGGTTTTGAGAGAAATTTCTCTCTAGGGTTCCCTAATTTAGAGAGATGAAAGGGAACGTAACTTTCAGCCTGAGAAAGGAAAGAGAGAGATGGGAAACTTTTTCATCCCTCTATTTACACATAACCCCCTTCCCAAACAAAATTTGCACTATGAATCTCTCTCCCTTCCTCTCATGAAGCCACATGTCCCTACTCATGCCACATGTCTCCACCATTCCCAAATAAAATCTTAGCCATCCATCTACCCACTTCATGCATACCTACCCTCTTCCACTAACTATTATGAATATATAATTATACTATTTTTCTTGGTATTTACTTGTATTATCTTGTATTTACACAATATTCTAATACATCCATGCAATGTATATATTTATATACACACATATGTTCCATATCCATATATATACATGCCAAAATATTCTTACACCTATATTTAAAATTATTAAATATTTATTTCACTTCAAATTTCCCCCATAATAAAAATTAAAATAAATAAAAATTCTATTTTACACAAAACACGTTCAATCATCATCTTAAATAATTCTGTCGGATCACGTTAATCAAATATTAGGATATTAAATTAGGATTTTAAATAATCGGGGTGTTACAGTTCTACCCCCCTTACAAAAGTTTCGTCCTCGAAACTTAGCACCTTAGTAAGTATAAATCTTTGCATTTTTCCTACTTATCACAAAATCTTTCTATGATGCAATATCTTTCTCGATTATTCACCTCAAAATTCATTATCCCCTAATCACATCTACACTATGTTCTTTACAATCTAAATTAATCTTGGCTCGCTTGATATTTTAATCATTCCCTTACTCCAGTGTCCCATACCACTGGCAGCTCATACTGAGGGCCCACACCCCTAGCAGAGCACATTCGAATTATGGCATGTGGGTACCATAATCCAAACATAAGGCAATGACTAAATATCTTGCGCTTCGGGATTAATCATACGCGTAAGAACTCCTACCCCCTTAAACTACCCATATCAAACAACACATTCATATACATACAACGCACAAGCATACAATTCAAACATAGCAACCAGTTCTATCAATCAATCATCTTCCTACTATACCTGCTCTAGGTCAGATCCTTATGCGAAAACCCTGAGCTCTGATACCAACTGTAACGGTCCCAGTTTTTAGATCCTCAATTAACATAAACATTCTTTTAACTGATAGATTATCATAATCACCTCCCAATCTATATAAAAAAAAATTTGGCAGCACTTCCTTTGTAAATATTGATATAGCCAAATATACAATTTTATCCATAATAATTTCGGCCAACATCCGCCAACTTATTCTCAATTCAAACATGTAAATTAAAGTCAATAACTGCCCATACCATCATAATAATATTTCAGCTCACGACGGCATACTTATTCTCCAATTACAATTTCGGCTTGACATCGCCTACTTATTTGAAAATAAAAGAATCATATGCTCGAGAGTACCCCTCTCGACATTCAGAGCCTCCTTCTCGGCATCCACCATATAACACTAAATTATTTATAACTCCAACTCATCAAGATTTTAGCTATCTAACTTATACTATAATTAGCATCAATAAGAATGTAAACAATACAATATGAAGTTTTACAAATACAATTACAACTCCAAAACTGCTCTATATAACAGAATTCCAACGAAGCGCTTGAAACCTTAAATTGAGCCTTCGCCTTACCATAACCTGAAAAAAATAATAATCTGTGGGGGGTGAGCTCAACAGCTCAGTGAGGAGAGTAAAAGAGAATTAGGAATATGATATACATGTCAAAATGAAAGGAAGCATGTTTTTCTTCAAATGGCGAGGCGAAAAAAATGAAATAAAGAAAGAAATAATTATACCAACCTAAACAGTCGCCCCGACTATCACTATAGTTTGTCAAAATGACTTGACTCTTTCGACCAATGACTGTACAACTTAAATCTCTGCACTGATTTTATAAGATTATGAGTTGTATCGAACACCTTACTTTAGTGACTTACTTTATTACCAGATTCATTCGTGTATACATAATATATACACTATACACGACGGTAGATCAATCACAGTAAGTTAACCCAGATGGTACATATATTATAAAATATACTAATATGTTGTATATCATATCACCATTCAAGTACTGCATAGATTAACCCTTGCACTTTCACCCATCATATAATATTTCATTATCTCTTGTAATAAAGCAGAGTTTCACAGTCATGCATAAAGGACAAGCATATAACACTATTCAATTTTAATAAGCACATCTTATTTCATGACACACGACCCATCTCATACCTCGTCTTCACACCTACCAGCTCCCGCTGGCTCCTTCCTTCGTTTAACACACATAATGTAATACCCCGTCTTCATACCTACCAGCTCCCGCTGGCCCCTTCCTACATTTAACACACACAATATCATACCCCGTCTTCACACCTACCAGCTCCCGCTGGCCCCTTCCTACATTTAACACACAATATATTATACCCCGTCTTCACACCTACCAGCTCCCGCTGGCCCCTTCCTACATTTAACACACACAATATCATACCCCGTCTTCACACCTACCAGCTCCCGCTGGCCCCTTCCTACATTTAACACACACAATATCATACCCCGTCTTCACACCTACCAGCTCCCGCTGGCCCCTTCCTACATTTACATGAGAATAACACGACATGCATACACATTACATACACATTACATATACATCAACTATCAAGGTAACACACACAGTGCCTGTTGTGTTGTGATATACTTTTTCCATTCACCAATCATGTCATTGATGTGTCACACATGGTCAAGTTCGTGTAACTAACAAATATATGCACGCATTCAAACATACATACTACTTACACTTCTCATTCATTTACGACGCATCAGTTACATTCTCGATACTCGTTCTTTATACGATTAGTTCTTTTATCTAGTTATGATTCTTCATTCACATGTTGGATATTTGGGCATGAAATTGACTTCACTACTTATCTGTGATTAGAGTCTTAGCATGTCTTGAACATAATAGTAGTCCACTAGTCATCCAGCATAACAATCAATAAGCAATCATTAACAAGGTATCAACTACATATATATATATATATATATAATATATATATATATATATATATATATATATATATATATTATATATATATATATATATGGTTCTACGATGTAAAACAAGAGTATATGTACAAGTACTATACACACACCCCACGTCCATACTCCTTAATAATGTAACCGACTACTTAATCCAAATCTTGTGTGTCTCATATATATACACTTCGGCTTAGTGTCACACTACTCATTGATAATCTAATCCACTATCGATCTTACTAAAAATTTTATGATTATTAACTAACACATTAATTTATGAGTATTATTCTTATAGAATCATCATCATACTTCGCTAGCTATATTATATTCAAATTCTAATTTAATTACACAGTTGTTATACAACCAAAATTTTATTTCACTGCAACTGGTGATTTAGATTGAAAGATCAGAAGCAGTGCTCTAATTATATATCTCAACTATCCGCCTTGAACGGATCATATTTTGAATATCCAATTTCACAAATTCAATTCTAATTTACTACCGATCTTTATTTCAATATCTAGATTCTTTCAAGCATTCTGATACTCGAATAAGAAACTGCTTTCAATTAAGAGCAACTCGTGCAACTATCACACATGATTTATATATATATAAATCTAAAGACTACATAGAAGGACTCATGAAGTTTCAAGACGATAAAAATAATAGATGGTCTTTGATGATTGTGATGTGGGAAAAACTGATTTCAAGTCTAAGTAAGTTACAAAGTTTTTTTTCCTAATTCCTATAGAAAGAGAAAGAGTTTTTCATTGGTACATCACATATCCTAATTAAGTATAAAGAACATCACTAGTGGGTCACAACGAAACCATGTGATTAATTTATGGATCAACAGGGCAAGTAAGACTTTTACGCTCTTATTTGTCAATTGGCGAAAAGAATGAAAGTCTACTGCTATATATAACTTATTTTCTTTACCTATTTTCTTTCCTTCCTACAAGTATCAGTAGGTTCTCAGTCATCTGGATATCATATAAGTTAATTAGAAGGTAACTATAACAAGAGAACTTCTATACATCAAAAGATTCTATCTTTCGAACAATCACTAATATTTTTATTATAACTTTTATTTCAGATATTTAAATAAAATATGAGAAATTTTGCTAGAAACTTGACTTAATTACCTTTCCAATGATATATTATATGACAAGTTTAATTTAAGAAAAATATACTAAATAATCAGAAACTTCTTGATCGGTTAAAAATTCTGCAATACAGTAGTGTTGACCAACTTGCTATATTTTGACGATAACTTTCAACACAGACCTTCAATAGGGATACGGTAAGAACCGTTAGAAAGCTGACTTGATTATCTTTCTAACGACATATAATATGATACTTATTACTCATAATACCTAGGCGAACTCCCTCTGAATTTACAGATCATAAAAACTGGACAGATTTGCACACATTTCTAATGTCCCCAAATTTTGGGTTAGTTTCAAATGTTTTTAAATCCCTTCACCAAATTAAATTACAATTAATAGTTCTCTTATTTGATTACTCTATTCAGAATAAAATGAGTTAGGTCATGAAGTTACTTTATTTTTGTCAAGGAAATATAAAAATTATATCAAAATAGATCGAAGGGTTTCCCATCCTCTTTCTCATAATCTAATATCATAACCACAACAAATTTATAAATTTCATTTGAGATCAATCAATATACCAAAAGATCTAAAAATATATCATCAAATTTTGCAAGAAAATAAAGGGAAAAAAGGAAAACTTTGGAACTCCCTCACCTTGCTCCGCCGGCCGGCCGCGGCCCATGGCCGGTCGCCGCGCCCCATGGCCGGCCACCGCCCATGGCCGGCCGCCCTTGGCCGGCCGACCCTTCGGCCGCCCCGATCTGCGAGAGAGAGAGAGAGAGAGAAAGAGAGAGAGAGAGAGAGAGAGGATCTCTTAGGGTTTGAAATTTTTGGATGAGAATGAGAGAGGGTTTTGAGAGAAATTTCTCTCTAGGGTTCCCTAATTTAGAGAGATGAAAGGGAACCTAACTTTCAGCCTGAGAAAGGAAGAGAGAGATGGGAAACTTTTTCATCCCTCCATTTACACATAACCCCCTTCCCAAACAAAATTTGCACTATGAATCTCTCTCCTTCCTCTCATGAAGCCACATGTCCCTACTCATGCCACATGTCTCCACCATTCCCAAATAAAATCTTAGCCATCCATCTACCCACTTCATGCATGCCTACCCTCTTCCACTAACTATTATGAATATATAATTATAGTATTTTTCTTGGTATTTACTTGTATTATCTTGTATTTACACAATATTCCAATACATCCATGCAATGTATATATTTATATACACACATATGTTCCATATCCATATATATACATGCCAAAATATTCTTACACCTATATTTAAAATTATTAAATATTTATTTCACTTCAAATTTCCCCCATAATAAAAATTAAAATAAATAAAAATTCTATTTTACACAAAACACGTTCAATCATCATCTTAAATAATTCTGTTGGATCACGTTAATCAAATATTAGGATATTAAATTAGGATTTTAAATAATCGGGGTGTTACAATAGGGCTAGTGTTTTCTCGAACCCAAGCATTCTTATTTAATAAGTTTAGCTTAGCATAACAAAACTTTTCTAAATGGCCTTTGCGGCCACAATGAGCACAAGTATAAATTCTACCATACATAAATGCATGCTTATGCATGTGTGCATGTTTGTATGAGTTTGAGGCATGATGATGATGAGTGGGTTTCCCTTGGGATATTCCTTTAGAAAACCTAGATGCAAGTTTAGTCATGTCAAAAGCATATTTCTTTAAAGTTGTATCCAAAACTTCAACACGTTTTTGGATCTCTAAAAATTCATTTTTAATGCAAGTAGAAATAGGGCTTTTTCCTTTACAAGATGTTTTGTATTTTTCAAAATCCTTTTTCATTTTATCAAAAGAATTTGATAATTCATTTTTCTCTTTTAAAACAAGTTCAAATTTACCTTTTAAAGAATCATTTTCCTTTTTCAATTTTTTATTTTGAGTTTGAGAAATTTCATACCTATTTTGTAATTCTTCAAAAAAAATGTGCAAGTTCATCCATAGTTAAGTCTTCATCATCTAGAGAGTTTTCTAGACATACCTTGGTAGCATCCTCGCCATGTGCCATGAAGCACATGTGAGCGGCGTCGATCTCCTCTTCGGATTCCGACTCTGAGTCATCCCATGTGGCTACCATCGCCTTTTTCTTCTTTTGCCCATTCTTGGAGGTAGTAGCTTGTAGAGAGGGGTAATCGGCAATTAAGTGTCCTGTCTTCTTGCAATGAAAACACGGATCCGGTTCCTCTCTTTTCTTTTCAAATCTTCCTTGAGGTCTCCTTCTTCGGAAGTTGCTTTGTCTACCCCTTTTATAGAACATTTTGCCCATCTTCCTTATGAGCATGGCAAAGTCTTCATCGTAGTCTTCCGATGAATCCTCTTCATCATGGGTAGATGGAACAGCCTTGAAAGCAAGGGCTTTCTTCTTTGGTGCATCCCTTTCTTCTCTAACCTTCATCTCCATCTCATGGGTTTTGAGATTGTCGATGAAGCCGGAGAAGTCCATCTCCTCCCTATCATTTAGCTCCTTGAGGGTGGTTGCCTTAACTTCCCAAGACTTGGGAAGAGCTCTAATGACCTTCCGGATCTTTTGGTCATTGTCGATGTTGTCACCTAAAGAAGATAGAGCATTAGTGATCTTGGTAAAACGAGTGAGCATATCTTCTATGCATTCATTATCAAGCATATAAAAATTCTCATATTTAGAACGGAGCAAGTCAATTTTAGATCTCTTGACTTGAGACGTTCCCTCATGAGTAACAATAAGAACATTCCAAACTTCAAAAGTAGATTTGCAGTTAATGATGCGTGAAAGATCATCTTCATTTAAAGCTTGGGTGAGTGCATATTGGGCTCTAGCATTGGCTTCATAGTCCTTAGTGATGTCTTCGGACCATGTTTTCTTATCAGTGAGAGGTTCACTAAATTCTTTGGTATGGACCTAGCAACTCTAACTCCTAGAGATTTTAGGAAAAGGTTCATTTTGACCTTCCAAATAAGAAAGTTCAATTCATCAAATTTGGGTGGGGACTTAATGCTAGAAAAGTCAACAGTTGCTATGAATACAAGTATAATGCACAACAAATAAAAATGCAACAAATAGATATAGCCAAAAGAGAGGATCTCCCTAAGGTGGTTAAACCAAATACTAAGGTTAGGCTCTGATACCAATTGAAATCACTTAGGGGGGTGAATAGGTGATGGCTATACTAAGTGACAAATAATGCGGATTTAAAAACTATTTAACAATAAGCAACAATTATAAAAAGGCTTGCAAGAATATAGACAAGTAATAAAGCAAGTAAAGGAGAAAGAGGGTTTAGAGATAAGTGGACAATCGCAAACACAATAATATGTTTCGAGGTTCGAGCCACCGCTCTACGTCCCCGCCTTCAACACGATGAAGGATTTCCACTATGCTTGATCCCACCGGATCGTCAATACAAGTTCTCACTAGAACTTCTTTGGACACACTTGTCCTCTCTCGCGGTGCCGTAACACCAACTAGGAGCTCACTAGCTCGCTTGAGGCCGATGCTTCTACAACTTCTCAAAATAAAGAAAAAGGTGATCAACACTTGACCATAAACAATGGCTCACTTGAACAACCTTACAACCAAGATGAGGAGATGATACCTTTGGGATTGTGTAGTGCACAAATTTAGAAGAGAAGTAGAGGAATGCTTCAAGCTAAAGGATTGAAAATTTTGGCTCAATGAAAGCTTTTTGCTAAAGGCTAAACTTTTGAACACTTTTAACTTTAACTTGTAAATCTTGTATCTTTAGTTGTAAAATACTCCCTCTATTTATTGGGGATGAAAACTGGGTTACAAGGGTCAAGAGAGTCGTTGGGGGGAAACCCAACACAAAACAAGTCAGAAAAATAGCTGTTGGAAACTGTCAGAAAATTCTGACTGCTGTCGGTCGACCGGGCCGGTCGACCGCCAACGGTCGGATTTTCGACCGTTGGGAAAGCGGTCGACTGGGACGGTCGACCGAGACCCAAACAGAGAGTGAGGTCTCTCTGTCGGTCGACCGGTCCGGTCGACCGAGGAAAAACAGAGAGCACTGCAATTGCTCTCGGTCGACCAGTCGGTCGACCGATGTGCACACATGCACAGTGGTGCATGTCGGTCGACCACCCGGTCGACCGACAGAGCAATTCAGCTCTGCCAGCGGTCGACCGTGCGGTCGACCGGACTTAGGCCAAAAACTGATTTTTCAAAGGGCTTTTTGAAGATGGAAATTTTTGATAAAAATTCTTTAGATGAGTAAATACAAAATAGAGTTCTATGGCTTATAAGGAGCAGGGTGTGATCATAGATCAACACCAAAATGATTTGAACTTTATTTTGATAAAAATCTTTTTCTAAACAAAGACGGTTTTTTCCAAAAACTTGTTTTTCCAAAAACGATTTTTCCAAACTTTGTTTTTTCGAAACTTGGTTAGAAATTTTGTAATAAAAATTTGTTTGTAAGCATGAAGCAATATCAAATGTGTGTGTGACAATCCCAAAGTTATCAACCTCTATCATCTCGGTTTTGACAAAATAGACTATAAATCCTAACTAAAAATGGAAAATACAAATCTTGTATTAGTCTTCAACTTGTTTGATCCTGGAGCTCTTCTATTGTGTTGGGCTCTGGGATCCAAATCTTCGTGGCCTCCAAATGTGTGAGTCTTGTGTTGGAGCCGTCAACCAAACTATGATTTTTACCTAAAACTCATTTAAACAAACTCGTTAAAAACATAACTATATATGGTTTGTTATCATCAAAACTTCGGGCTAATGGCCTTTGGGCCAACAGGCGAGACATGATCTAACTTTTCAGAGTGGAGTTTCTGTTTATGGTTTAAAAATTCTCGTAAGTCAGTATTAGCTGGGCTTAAATATTCTAACACGGAGACTTGGAGAGGCTGAGAGTTAGCCTACTTAGGTTGAAAAGCCCAAAGTGTTGGGAGAGGATTACAGGCATCTCGAGAAATCTAGAGTTCTCTTTCCTTGATTCTCCAGTTTCGGTATCTTTCTTGCTATTCTTTATTCCTGTGATTCTCATGATTCTGTGCATTGGACTCAGTATTTGCTTTATTTCTTTATTTATCTGGTATCATGTGTGGACTTTTTTATGTAATATTGTAGTGATATTGATTTATTATAGTAGATATTTATACCTTGTTCATGTTACTTTAGACTTAGTGTGTATACGTGGGGTATTCTCCTCGCGTATATACATCGCCGACTCTCATCGCGACTCTGATTTCACGCATTTTGGGAAGCGCGGCGTGACAATAACTGCCCCCAAAATTCAGCAAGACTGGCAACAGTCTGTTAGCCTTGTGCCCAAGGCTATTATGAGCTTCACGCGAGGTTACAAAGCTTCATGTGAAGCTAAATACAGGCCTCGCGTGAAGCTATATAGGTTCGTGCCAGCCTAATTATAGCCGCTTGACCCGGCTGACTCTGTGGGACGAAGTGGGCGGGTGTAACTGCCCACTTAAAGTGGTATTAACCCCACTAAAGAAGTGGGGTTAACCCACTAATAATTTGGTCAAATATTAACCTGGCAAGCTCTCCAGCAGGAGGGAGTAAAGATTCAAGTGAAACTATTACAACGCTTCAGACGAAGTAAGAATTAGCTTCAGGCGAAGTTACAAATTAACTCTCTGTGGAGCTCTGAAGAGTTTCATGCGAAGCTATCATGAAGCTTCAGGCAAAGCTAGAATTGGCTTTAGGCGAAGCTTCCCACAAAGCTTCAGGCGAAGCTGCAAGTTGGCTTCCTGCTGAGCTCTGAATAGCTTCATGCGAAGATATCACGAGGTTTCAGGCAAAGCTAGAATTAGCTTCAGGCGAAGCTACAAGTTAGCTCTTTGTGGAGCTAGAATTAGGTTCAGGCAAAGTTATCATAGAGCTTCAGGCGAAATTAGAATTTTAGCCTTTAAACAAGGCTGTAAAGCTTCAAGTGAAGCTATCCCCTTGGGTTCATGCGAGGCTAAGTGTTGAACTAATTTAGACTCATAGTAGGCCTCTTCAAAGGCAATACTTGGCTTATTGTCTGCTTCACTAGATCAATAAGTTTGAGTCATTGCTTTGAACCTTGAGGATGGACAGAAAATTGGTCGTCAGCTTGTCCATGACTCGTCTTTTGTAAATGTCGATAAGTTTGGACATCGTTCGGACCGGTTGAAATATTATCTGGGAATTTATCTTTTCAAAGTGTCCACATATATGTTTAAGGTGTTAGTGTAAAATAACAAACACTACACAGACCATAGATGGAGACATAATATTTTTTCGTGGAAAATCAAATCAGGAAAACCTCGGGGAGGAGAAGGAGGAAAATTCACTATAACTCGCCGGTTTACAGGAATTACAAGTATTTATTGATATTTCTTTTAGTTGGGATTGGACAGAAGGCCCAAAAAGTTCTTTCTCGCTGGAGAGGAAGATCTTTTCGTACTCAACTCTTCCTCCTCAGGCGGATGGATTGCGGGCGAGATATGCAGAATTGTTGTAACGATCTCGATTGCTGGCGTGATGGTTGAGATTGCATGTAGGAAATTTCATTATTATCCATAACTGTCTGCCTTGAACGCATGAGTTTTACACGTCTTCAACGTGAGAGAGGAGAGGTGAAGTAACTGCAGACATAGATCTCGGCGGCTGTTACTAGCGACTTCTAGGTGAAGTCGAGGATGCTGAACTATGGGTGACTCGGACAGTGATACCTCCAGGAAGGGGGTTTTGCTCCAGAATGGCTCTGGGTAGCGGAGCTTTCGAGGTTGACTTAGGTTCGACCTGGAGTGATTCTGGAAACTGTGGATGCTCTCGAGATGGTCCGATGTGACAGAGGCAGTTGATGCAATAACTTTAAAAGAGAAACTTGATTGCTTGGACACGTGTCAGAATCTTGCTGAGGGTCAATTTTTGACCACTACGATAATGTTTATCCTCTTAAGACTCCCTACCCATGTTCTGGTTTTCTATGATGTGCAACCACCTAAACAACCAACGCTCATTGACTGATCTTTTTATGATAATTATCTTGATAAAAAAAAACTAATTTCATGTATAATTCATGTCTAATCACTATGCAAGATAAACATGTTATTAACACAAACATGCCACCTAACACTTTTTGTATGTAAAAAATGTTCCACTTTCCTCCGAAATGCAATAGTTTGATAATAACCAATCATGATAGCTATGCTTTCATCATTTTATTTGGTTAGATTGAGTTAAATAAACAATGGATTTGGAAGACTCGTAGAATTGGGTCGGTTTAGACTTTGAGGGAGGTACAAGACAATGTGGCAATTTAAATTTGATAGTGAGTGCTCTGCCATCAACAACCACTTTATTATTCCTCCTTGATTTTTAAAATCACATATTTTTATTGTACTTGCAAGCATAACTTCATTATTATTATTATTATTATTATTATTATTATGTCATGCTTATGGGCCTTCTCACCTCTATTTTTTTTATATTCATTTTTTGTCCCTTGATTTATTAAAATTTTCATCAGTTGGTTTGTAGTATGTAAACTCCTTCCATGAAATAATTAGCATGTCTTGCTTATGAGTCCATAGTATTTGAGAGTACCACTCACGGTCTCTTAGAATGTATATATATAGTTAAGTTTCTCTTTTTGTCTTACGCTTTACTTATGCATTTTGCATATATTATGTAAAGATGTTATTTTATTTTCTTAGTCTTATTACATAAAAAGAGTTGAATTTTTCCCTCTTATGAAAATAAATTAGGAAAAAAAAAGTTTTCATATGTACAAGCTCTTTGAAGTTGGAATGTCAAGAGATTTGAAGAATATTCTCCTTCTTGATGAATGGATTATGTTATGCTTATGATGTATGGCATGCTTAATTTCTCAAACACAGATTTCTCATGTGTAGCTTGAGCATTTGACAACAGTATCTAATTAGGACGTCTCTTATTATGAAGAACAAGACACCCACATTCCAATCCTTCGTATGCACACAATCAATGTCATGCTCAAATCAAGGGTCAACAAGGCTGAGTTAAACAACAATAAATCTCACGCGGACAGGGAAAACAAAGAAGATGAATGACGCAAGTTAAATCTCGTTCTAACACTGCGAACTTTGAAGAGATCTCCAAGTAGAGGTAACTACGCGAATCTACGATCAAGGACGCCTAATCCACGAGTCAAAAGGAACAACTCGAATCCATAAGGAAATATGAGAAAAAACTCAAAAGTTTATTTATTAAAAGTTGAATAAAAGTTTGAATACAAAAAAGAATACGGTGGTCTTTTATAGGTTTACAAAAGAGTACTACTCCTACTTGAAAACTATAATATATTCCTAAAAGGAAAAAAGATTAAAAAGAGCCTTACTCTGTCTAGGTAATCTAAATTAAAAATAAAAAAATTAAAAATTAAGTAAAAACTAAATTGGGCTTAAAAATCAAATCTTAAACTAACTCTGAAACCATATTGTGTAACAGGGCTGTCGACAGCTCAAAGGGGTTGTCGACAGGTGATCTGCAGACTGAAAACTCTTGACTCTCTGTAAAAGCCTGTCGACATGGCTTATGTTATGACTGTCGACAGTAGGCTGTTGATAGGTTTATTTTGGGCTGTCGACAGGGAGTTGAATTTAGTCGTTCTCTGATTGTTCTCATACATCAGTCCCTCCCTCTTCAAAAGAACTCGTCCTCGAGTTCCTACAAGGATAAAGCTGCTTGGTAGGAACTCTTTCAGTTGGAATTATTTCTCCACTCAAATATATCATCATCATATCTTCTTTCTCAAAGAGTTTCTCTCGTTTTCTCTTATCAGTAGTTGCCTTGTACTTCTTATTGATTTCTCCATAAAATCTATTCCCTTTAGCGTACGAGAAAATCTTGTTGAATTATGAGGCATATTGTAACCCCCTGATACCTGATGTACGTATCACCGTATCAGTACGCGATACAACATATAAAATTGATTTGATCTCCGTAGTAGTCCGATTGAGCTGATTTCAGTTTCAAAAATCATTTTCTAATATTTTAGGTTTTACACAATTTTCTAGAATTTTTCTGGATTATTTTGGAAAATCTCTGTAGTCGGTGTCGACCGATACTGATAATCTGCTTTCCGATTTTTGAATTCACAAACGGAGTTGTATTTTGAGAATCCGCTTTCACCATATGTCTTAGAATCGTGTTATCTACGTTAGGATATTTTTGGGCATTTTTCTGAATTTATCGAAAATCGGGCCAAACCGGTGTCGCCCGGTACCGGTGTCATCTTTCAGAATTTTTAATTTGCAAACCAGATAGAATTTCGGCAAACCGTTTTCATATTACGTCTCAGGATAATATTCTCTATTTTTTGTAATTTTTGGGCACCGTTCGGAGCTGATCGAATATTGGGCCAATAAAATATTAATAAAATACTAATTATATTAATTTTTCTTTTCTTTTCTTTTCCTTCTTCTCCATTCTTCTCCACTCTTCCCCCACCGCCATTCACCCCCTTTAAAAACCCACTCCCTCTCTCTCCTTCCATCTCTCAATTCCCCCTCTATCCTTCTCCCTCTCCCTCTTCCGACGGCCTGACCGGCGGCCAAGCGCCGGCGGCCGGCCGGCGCAGGGCCGGCTGTGGGGGAGGGGGAAACTCCAGCCCTCCCCCATATCTCTCTCTCTCTCTCTCTCTCTCTCTCTCTCCCGTTCAGTTGCCGGCCGGACCGGCGCCGGAGCACCGCCGGAGCGGCGCCGGCGCCGGGGAGGCGGCCGCGCCACCGCGCGGCTGGGCCGCGGTGGCCGCGCCAGCCGCAGCGGCCGCGGGCGGCGGCAGCAGCTGCTGCTGCCGCCGCCATGCACTTAGGGAAGAAACCCAAACGGGTTTCGGGTTTTGGGTTTAACCCAAACCCGACCCGTTTACACCCAAACCCGACCCGTTAAAGGTACAATTTCCTTTTAGCCCCTGTAAAATTATAATTTACTTTAAGGCCCCTGCAAATTTACAAATAGCCCCCTGAATAATTTCTGTTATTACGTAACTAACCTTTTCTCTCGGTTTTGGGTCTTCGAGCGATATCGGGAGCATCCGGACTCCGATTTGGACGATTCTGGATCCGTTGCAATCGTGGGAAAGAGAGCTACCGTCCTATGACTAGTTTGTGAGTGTTTTTCATTTATAAATTATATTTGATATTTTACCATGTTAAGTGACATTGATTGATATATCCTGATTATGGATAAAATACGGTAATTACCAATTATTCACTGGTCATGATCGGACAGTCATTGTAATAGAAATGACCTAAAATCTTGTTAGGTATTTTCTGATTTAAAATAAAGATAAGGAGGTAATTATCGGACCAATACATACTGGCATAGACAACTCAGACACAGTCATCCTACCTGCACAGCCGTTGACACTCGGGCCACTATATCATCATATGCTTATACACTTTTATGACATGTATTGTATCACAGTCACATGACATGCATACTGAGCCACAAATATACGATGACACTACACTGTTACGAGACATGCATGCTAGACACTGTTACAGTAAGTCACGGGACATGGGAATACATGATACACGGACCGCTGGTATTACATGGATTAGTGCTCTGCAGACTTATGGCTACTCATCTATTAGTACACGGCTAGCATTTCATATTATTGTTATTATCATGACACTGATGTGTTACACGGATTCTTGCTCCACATAGATAAGCCACTGATACACAAATATCCTACTGCATGGCGTACTGCACTCATATTATTATTCTCATTGTTACATGGATGCTCGACACACATCTCAGGTTCACATATCACTGTTACACATGCAGGCATGGTTTCTCCATTCTTATCATATGGATCCTTGTACCTATTACATGTATTATTGTTCCAGATTACCGTCTTCATGTAATGTGATTATTTCCTGTTACTGATATGGATTTCTCGTTACTGGACATGAGAGCTGTTGATATGCGATATGTGGAATCCCACATCTATTGTTCCCGTTTCCCGTTATATTGTTCCCATTATATTGTTCCCGTTTTCTGTTATATTGTTCTATGCTATCAACCGAACTCATGTCCAGTTATCATGTTACCCGTATCATGTACTGTATTTGTTCTTGTTACCTTGTATACTTAACACATAAAGATCACTTGGGTATAGGGGGAGACTTAACGGTTGATTAGATCATATCGGGTGGATGTATGGATCCATTGTTTGTCCCACTGCAGGGGACGGGTAGTGCTGGCTACCATCTGTTACTCATGAGCATCCCGTTATTGTTTTAGCTCATTGAGATTCTCGTTACATGTTACAGCTCTAGCGGGCTGGCCTTGGTCTCAGCAGTCAGGGATCTGATAAGGCCGTTGTCCCGGGTATGTACGGGATACACTCACCCGATAAGAACTCCTCGACCATGGGTTTCCAATTAACATAATAAAACAGTATACATAATAGTGACATCGGGAACACTTGTTATTTGGTTACTCTCACGTTTGGATAATGGTACATGTAGGCCATGTCCGGATGGGTTCGACTGGAGTGCGGGCTCCAGTAGGAACTGTCAGTGGTATGGGACACTGAAAGAGAGTGATTAAATACCAGGTGGTACTGATTGCTACTATTGTATAAATAACATGACTTGCCTGATACATGTTTAAGTTACTGTTCCTTTCCTGATACGTGTTTACTGTACTTATTTTTGTACCTGATCATTTGTCCGATATTATGTTACAGGTATACTTGTTACTTTAAGTGATACATGTTACACTTTCTGTAGTGACATACTATTCATGCATATGTTCTATTTTCTGTACACCTTACATACATCATTACTGTCTATGCACCACACCGTATACTGGTTAGTTAGCATATGCCCATCTGCATGTTCACTGCTATCACATCACCACTAGCAAGTTCATTTCTAGTACGTCACCACTAGACAACAGTAATTATTATATAAACTGGATACGACTATAGACATGACCCGATAATAACCGGCTAGGTAGTGATGGTATTAAAAGATAACATGTCTATATTTCTACTGCTTCTTATATACTTATTATATAGTATCACTAGTACATCATCATGTATTATATATTAGTATCGTGCTTGTATTACTATTGTATATATTACTGCCTCCTTCATTTTACCACTCACTAGGTCGCTTTCTGACGACCCTGGGTTTGCGTGCCCAGGTTGGAGACCCGAGGTACCGTAGTATCAGAGCGTGCCTTGGAGTCATATAGGAGATTCCTCATCGGGACTATTCATAGGTATCTTGGTGATTTGTTTCTGTTATCTTATTTGTCCCCATTTTTCATATCTTTTATGTTCCTCACCTCTTTCTGCAGGTATTCTTGTACTTATCTACTGCTGGAACCCTTGTGTATATGGAAGGTATGTCCTGTACTGAGGCTTAACGTACGCGTGAGGGTGTTTCCACCTCGCGTATGTACGTCGCCATAATGTCCCCGTACCTTGGGGATCGGGCGTTACATAGTGGTATCAGAGCCTAGGTTCACACCTGGTGTGGGTAACCACCTGGGTCCATAGTCGGGCTCTTACCAACAATACAATCAGGTTCGGATTAACTAATCTGTATCTGAATTTGGGGATTCCAGCAACGAGTATAAGAATACCATGATCTTGACAATTCATTCCTTGACTCGTTTGTATTCTTTCCTTCCAATTTTCAACCAGAACATCCAATTTCCTTCTCACTTTCCTTGCATCATCTTGCTTCCCATCCGTTAGGATTAGTTCACTACCATACTTCTCCATTTCGAGTTCCTTAGAGATAGCAGAGTGCGCAGCGGAAGTGTCGTGGACCCGTCACGTTTAGGCTTTGGGGTTGGAAATATCGTTCTCACACCTGAATGGAAATTGCGAGGACGCAATTTTTCGTAAGGTGGAGAGAAATGTAACCCCCTGATACCTGATGTACGTATCTCCGTATCAATACGCGATACGACGTATAAAATTGATTTGATCTCCGTAGTAGTCCGATTGAGCTGATTTCAGTTTCAAAAATCATTTTCTAATATTTTAGGTTTTTCACAATTTTCTAGAATTTTTCTGGATTATTTTGGAAAATCTCCGTAGTCGGTGTCGACCGATACCGATAATCTGTTTTCCGATTTTTTAATTCACAAATGGAGTTGTATTTTGAGAATCTGCTTTCACCATATGTCTTAGAATCGTGTTATCTACGTTAGGATATTTTTGGGCATTTTTCTGAATTTATCGAAAATCGGGCCAAACCGGTGTCGCCCGGTACCGGTGTCATCTTTCAGAATTTTTAATTTGCAAACCGGATAGAATTTTGGCAAACCGTTTTCATATTATGTCTCAGGATAATATTCTCTATTTTTTGTAATTTTTGGGCACCGTTCGGAGCTGATCGAATATTGGGCCAATAAAATATTAATAAAATACTAATTATATTATTTTTCTTTTCTTTTCTTTTCTTTTCTTTTCCTTCTTCTCCATTCTTCTCCACTCTTCCCCCACCGCCATTCACCCCTTTAAAAACCCACTCCCTCTCTCCTTCCATCTCTCAATCCCCCCTCTATCCCTCTCCCTCTCCCTCTTCCGACGGCCTGACCGGCGGCCAAGCGCCGGCGGCCGGGTGTGTAACGCCCCGATCCCGGCGATACGGGGACGTCACTGCAACGTATATACGTAAGTCCGAATTACCTTCCCGTATATACGCTAAGCATCAGTACAGACAAGAATCAGAGTACGGAAGCAAATGGTGCATTATACATTCCAACACATATATCCAATTACAGAATTATCACCAGATGTGATTACAATATTACAATAATGTTATATCACTGATGCGCAAATGCGGGAATACAAGAGATATACAATATATATGAACAGTATAAAAGGAAGCTCACATACACGTATACAAGGAAAATACAAGCATGAATAGAAAAAGGGCACTCACGAGTTTGCTAAGGGAAAACTCGAGAGGCACAAAGGGGGTCTGGAAGGATGGAGCTCTGAAAGGTCGGCTGAAGATCCACGCTACTGCTGCGTTACTCTGAACACCCGCTCCTAGCTCCAAGACCTGGACGTGAGAATCCAGGGGAGTCAAATGATACTCCCCAGGCGAGTGTAGAAGCAAAACCAAGTGGTGAAGCAGGGTGAGCACAATAATGCATATATCAAGTGGGAATACTCAGTAGGCAGATAGGATAGAGCAGGTAAGAATAGATATGGCATGATAATCATAAAACAGGGAATCCGAATAAAACCAATCCGAACTACCATAATACTAATAAAACACGAAATCCGATATAAAGTCCGGGAAAAGCAAATACGGTAAGGCACAACACAAATTCATAGCTATTTAAGATGTAGGCTTTGGTATGCGTCCCATTCCACATACCTCTACTTACAACTTAAAGAGCCGGTTATTATGACACTTTATTATTACTCGTCTTACCCATATATCTAGGTATGTGGCTCGGTGTACGGCCAACTCACATACATCCATATATAAGCAAGTCGAGGTTGTTATTGGAAACAGCGGTTGTATCAACGAACTATGTTTACAGTGGGTCCCGTGCATGCCCGGGACCACGGTCCAGGGTGTTCCGTTGCATGGTAACGGAACCAGCCGCAAGGCCTATCAGGAGGGACTTATGTATGCCCTATCAATCAGGAATAAGGGAGCCAGCTCTCCCCTCGGTCCCCTGGAGTACCACAGGTCAGACCGGAAATATAGTGCACAACCTAAAGCCACTGTAAACACGAACACATATCGATATCCGCATATTTCCCCCGACCCAATACAAGTTGGTTCATTTTAAGATTCAATAGTTTAATTATCACTTTACGGGAAAAACAGGAAATGGACATGATCAGGAATCAGGAGTACACAAATACATATAGTCAGGTCACTGCATGTAAAGCAGGAATACAAGTCACTGATCATGACACAGAATCATAAGTCAAGGTCCCCGTAAAGATGATAATCACAGGTCAAGTATATCATGCTGGGTATAAAGTGATGGCATGATAGGGTGATGATATATAACAAGTAACCAAACATGATAAAAGATAGATAATAATCGGTGGCAAGGTTATGTCAAGAGATTGATAATAGTCTGGGTAAGTCAGGTCATAACCAGAGGGTCTAGCCAAATAGTAGTAGGTCAGGTGGTCAGGTGATAACACACTAGATGGTCAGGTGATATACATGTGTTAAAAGGAAGCATGCAACTAACTAGTCTGAAATAATGGTATGGCAAGTGGTAACATAAAAGTAATGACCCAAAGTCCAACAAGTCCAACGACCACGAAGGGTCGGCCACGCATAGCATAAAGCAATAAAAGATATAAAGCATGAAATACAATACATAAAGACTAGAGCGAGTATACTATCATAATCAATGGAATGAGAAGCAAGGGGGTAGCGAGTGAGAACACTCGCCTGAGTCACCAATATACCGAAATATCCGGGATCCACTGAAGTTCGGAATGCGCCGCAACCTGTGATATAAATATGTAGAGTGAAGATGAGAGAGAGAAAGAATGGAAGATGATGTGTGTCTAGAGACAAGTCAAGTAATACCTATAGGTGAAGTAAGTCTAGAGGGTAAGGTTCATGTTCAAGAAAGGAATCAACTAAGATGGCTAGGCAAAGTTAGTCGACTAGGATGGAAGAGTAGTCGACTAATAGTGGAGTTAGTCGACTAACAGTCTGGTATAGTCGACTAGAACTGGTTTCCAGAGAGTTGGGTTTGGTTTCAGGGAATAGTTAGTCGACTAGGTTAGGAGGGGTAGTCGACTAATAATGATCTTAAGTCGACTAACAGATACTTAAGTCGACTAAGTCTGTGATACAGAAAGTTGGGGTTTCTGTCTCAGGATAAATTAGTCGACTAGGGAAGAATGGGTAGTCGACTAATAGTCTATAGTCGACTAATAATATAGTCAAGTCGACTAGGGCCGAGAGTTAAGGTTTCTGGTTTCAAGCAAGGTTAGTCGACTAGGGTCAAGAGTGTAGTCGACTAAGGGTCTCTAGTCGACTAGGAAAATAGGTAAGGCGACTAATACTGTGTTTCCAGAAAAGGTTAAGTTTCAGCTAAGGGTTTCTAGTCGACTAGGTTCTAGGTCAAGTCGACTAATCGTCTGGAAACAGCAAACAGAACAGATTTCTAGGGTTGGGTTTGATGACTAAATAATCAAGGATTTAAAGACATAATTGAACATGATATGTGAACTTAAGCATGCTAAGAAATAACCAAGTCTTGGTGATGAAAATTACCTACCAAAAGAGATGGTTGATGATGGGAGTTGACGATGAAGAAAAGGTGGAGTCTTTGATGGAGTTGATGACCTTGGTGGTTGTTTCCATGGTGATGAAGGAAGAAGAAGGTGAAGCTAGGTTGGAGAGGTGGTGGTGGTTGCCTTGGTGGAGATGAAGGAGATGGAGGTGGTGAAAGCTAGGGTTTGGCTTTTGGTGAAGAGAAATGAAAAGAAAGGGATTGAAATGAAAAGGAAATGTATATATAGGATTTGGATTTTGTAAAGGGAGTTGCAATTAAATGAAAGGGGAGGGCTTAATTGCAAAGTGGGGGTGAGGTGAGTGTCCTTCTCTTGGCCACTTGGCCGGCCATGGGATGAGGGAGAGAGAAATGCATTTAATGGGGTAGGTGGGAGTTGGTGGAATAAGAAAAGGGATTTGGAATTTTGGAAAATAGGAAAAGTGTGTGGTAGAAGTTAAAGGAAAGGAAAGAAAGAAAATAGGAAGTGGGAAAGAAAATGGAAAAGGGAAGAAATTCTCTTGGAATAGAAAATGAAAATAATGGAAGTGGCGGCTTCCCGGGATTCAGTAGTAGATACAGAAATCTTTCGGGAAAATACCGGAATCGTCCGAAATTCAAGTATCTCGGAACGACCCGAAATAATTACCAAAAATCAATAATAATATATAAAGGCCGATAGTGAAATCCGTTTGAAGAAATACTTTATAGTTTTGAAACTAAAAATCCTGGAATCAATAATTTACCGACTCCGTTGGAATTTTCATAAAATCATAAAATCCTCAGAAAAAGAATGTAAGTAAGAAATATGATTCTAAGAAATAAAGTCTAAAGAACCATCATGAAATTCCAAGCCGTTTGTAAAATAAAAATCCGGGAATCGGTCAGCGGTACTGGCCGACACCGGTTTTGAAGACTTTCGTTTTAATTCCAGAAAAATCTAGAAAATCATAGAAAATATATAATATTGGAAAATGGTATTTGAAATAGAAATCGGTCAAATCAGAATACCGGAAAGATCAAATCGAGTAATATACTAGGATCGGGTCCTTCGGTTCAGACTAGGGCTGACTCCGTGTCCACGAATACAAATCCAAAACAAAAACAATCATATAAGGAATTCATCATACAAAAAATACAGGAAACAAATCGAAAAAATACGACTGAAAATCTGAATACGCAACTAAGTACGTATTCCGGGAACGGGGTATTACAATCCACCCACCTTACAAAAAAATTGCGTCCTCGCAATTTCGTTAAGGGGCAAATTGAATACAAAGGGGACAAAGGCTGGAATTTATACCAATTAAGATATGAAGCACTATAGGTAGGGCTCTCAAGTCAACTGAATGATAATCATACTCTGCATTTCCGGCTGATGATGTCGTGGCTGTGTAATAAATCTTTAGAATAATGCTGAATAATACTGATGATGTCGTGGCTGTGAAATAAATGAATACCGATGATGTCGTGGCTGTGTAATAAAGAAAACCCCGAAAATCCTGAGCATAATAAAGAAGACCGATAATTAAGAATCCGACTGCTGTCCTCTGAAAGATAGCCAGATCAAGATCGATCTGGAGAATACCAAGCTTCATAGAATTGGCCGAAGAGATCACATAATAGCTTCATTCTGAACCAGCCACTACCTCTCTAGTCTAGTCATATCTTAAAATAGTATAAGGCTTCATAAAACCAAAACATAAAACCAAAACAGGGAAAGGATAGGAGGAATTTGGAATCAAAGGAAAGATAGTCAAGAAATAGATAACTCTGCACTTGCAGTTGGAATGTATAACCAAGACTCATGTATTCCAGTTGCAAATCTCTTTACCATTGATTTGCCTTCTGGACGTACTGAGGAGGTTAGAGCCTAAGCTGACCTAAGCTCTGACGAGCCTAAGTTGACCTATGCTCTGATACCATCCTGTAACGCCCCGATCCCGGCGATACGGGGACGTCACTGCAACGTATATACGTAAGTCCGAATTACCTTCCCGTATATACGCTAAGCATCAGTACAGACAAGAATCAGAGTACGGAAGCAATGGTGCATTATACATTCCAACACATATATCCAATTACAGAATTATCACCAGATGTGATTACAATATTACAATAATGTTATATCACTGATGCGCAAATGCGGGAATACAAGAGATATACAATATATATGAACAGTATAAAAGGAAGCTCACATACACGTATACAAGGAAAATACAAGCATGAATAGAAAAAGGGCACTCACGAGTTTGCTAAGGGAAAACTCGAGAGGCACAAAGGGGTCTGGAAGGATGGAGCTCTGAAAGGTCGGCTGAAGATCCACGCTACTGCTGCGTTACTCTGAACACCCGCTCCTAGCTCCAAGACCTGGACGTGAGAATCCAGGGGAGTCAAATGATACTCCCCAGGCGAGTGTAGAAGCAAAACCAAGTGGTGAAGCAGGGTGAGCACAATAATGCATATATCAAGTGGGAATACTCAGTAGGCAGATAGGATAGAGCAGGTAAGAATAGATATGGCATGATAATCATAAAACAGGGAATCCGAATAAAACCAATCCGAACTACCATAATACTCATAAAACACGAAATCCGATATAAAGTCCGGGAAAAGCAAATACGGTAAGGCACAGCACAAATTCATAGCTATTTAAGATGTAGGCTTTGGTATGCGTCTCATTCCACATACCTCTACTTACAACTTAAAGAGCCGGTTATTATGACACTTTATTATTACTCGTCTTACCCATATATCTAGGTATGTGGCTCGGTGTACGGCCAACTCACATACATCCATATATAAGCAAGTCGAGGTTGTTATTGGAAACAGTGGTTGTATCAACGAACTATGTTTACAGTGGGTCCCGTGCATGCCCGGGACCACGGTCCAGGGTGTTCCGTTGCATGGTAACGGAACCAGCCGCAAGGCCTATCAGGAGGGACTTATGTATGCCCTATCAATCAGGAATAAGGGAGCCAGCTCTCCCCTCGGTCCCCTGGAGTACCACAGGTCAGACCGGAAATATAGTGCACAACCTAAAGCCACTGTAAACACGAACACATATCGATATCCGCATATTTCCCCCGACCCAATACAAGTTGGTTCATTTTAAGATTCAATAGTTTAATTATCACTTTACGGGAAAAACAGGAAATGGACATGATCAGGAATCAGGAGTACACAAATACATATAGTCAGGTCACTGCATGTAAAGCAGGAATACAAGTCACTGATCATGACACAGAATCATAAGTCAAGGTCCCCGTAAAGATGATAATCACAGGTCAAGTATATCATGCTGGGTATAAAGTGATGGCATGATAGGGTGATGATATATAACAAGTAACCAAACATGATAAAAGATAGATAATAATCGAGTGGCAAGGTTATGTCAAGAGATTGATAATAGTCTGGGTAAGTCAGGTCATAACCAGAGGGTCTAGCCAAATAGTAGTAGGTCAGGTGGTCAGGTGATAACACACTAGATGGTCAGATGATATACATGTGTTAAAAGGAAGCATGCAACTAACTAGTCTGAAATAATGGTATGGCAAGTGGTAACATAAAAGTAATGACCCAAAGTCCAACAAGTCCAACGACCACGAAGGGTCGGCCACGCATAGCATAAAGCAATAAAAGATATAAAGCATGAAATACAATACATAAAGACTAGAGCGAGTATACTATCATAATCAATGGAATGAGAAGCAAGGGGTAGCGAGTGAGAACACTCGCCTGAGTCACCAATATACCGAAATATCCGGGATCCACTGAAGTTCGGAATGCGCCGCAACCTGTGATATAAATATGTAGAGTGAAGATGAGAGAGAGAAAGAATGGAAGATGATGTGTGTCTAGAGACAAGTCAAGTAATACCTATAGGTGAAGTAAGTCTAGAGGGTAAGGTTCATGTTCAAGAAAGGAATCAACTAAGATGGCTAGGCAAAGTTAGTCGACTAGGATGGAAGAGTAGTCGACTAATAGTGGAGTTAGTCGACTAACAGTCTGGTATAGTCGACTAGAACTGGTTTCCAGAGAGTTGGGTTTGGTTTCAGGGAATAGTTAGTCGACTAGGTTAGGAGGGGTAGTCGACTAATAATGATCTTAAGTCGACTAACAGATACTTAAGTCGACTAAGTCTGTGATACAGAAAGTTGGGGTTTCTGTCTCAGGATAAATTAGTCGACT
Source organism: Agave tequilana (assembly GCA_038442645.1). Classification (NCBI taxonomy): domain Eukaryota; kingdom Viridiplantae; phylum Streptophyta; class Magnoliopsida; order Asparagales; family Asparagaceae; genus Agave; species Agave tequilana. The sequence continues at coordinate 12,650 of JAVJIF010029814.1, read as the reverse complement.
AGGGAAGAATGGGTAGTCGACTAATAGTCTATAGTCGACTAATAATATAGTCAAGTCGACTAGGGCCGAGAGTTAAGGTTTCTGGTTTCAAGCAAGGTTAGTCGACTAGGGTCAAGAGTGTAGTCGACTAAGGGTCTCTAGTCGACTAGAAAATAGGTAAGGCGACTAATACTGTGTTTCCAGAAAAGGTTAAGTTTCAGCTAAGGGTTTCTAGTCGACTAGGTTCTAGGTCAAGTCGACTAATCGTCTGGAAACAGCAAACAGAACAGATTTCTAGGGTTGGGTTTGATGACTAAATAATCAAGGATTTAAAGACATAATTGAACATGATATGTGAACTTAAGCATGCTAAGAAATAACCAAGTCTTGGTGATGAAAATTACCTACCAAAAGATGGTTGATGATGGGAGTTGACGATGAAGAAAAGGTGGAGTCTTTGATGGAGTTGATGACCTTGGTGGTTGTTTCCATGGTGATGAAGGAAGAAGAAGGTGAAGCTAGGTTGGAGAGGTGGTGGTGGTTGCCTTGGTGGAGATGAAGGAGATGGAGGTGGTGAAAGCTAGGGTTGGCTTTTGGTGAAGAGAAATGAAAAGAAAGGGATTGAAATGAAAAGGAAATGTATATATAGGATTTGGATTTTGTAAAGGGAGTTGCAATTAAATGAAGGGGAGGGCTTAATTGCAAAGTGGGGGTGAGGTGAGTGTCCTTCTCTTGGCCACTTGGCCGGCCATGGGATGAGGGAGAGAGAAATGCATTTAATGGGGTAGGTGGGAGTTGGTGGAATAAGAAAAGGGAATTTGGAATTTTGGAAAATAGGAAAAGTGTGTGGTAGAAGTTAAAGGAAAGGAAAGAAAGAAAATAGGAAGTGGGAAAGAAAATGGAAAAGGGAAGAAATTCTCTTGGAATAGAAAATGAAAATAATGGAAGTGGCGGCTTCCCGGGATTCAGTAGTAGATACAGAAATCTTTCGGGAAAATACCGGAATCGTCCGAAATTCAAGTATCTCGGAACGACCCGAAATAATTACCAAAAATCAATAATAATATATAAAGGCCGATAGTGAAATCCGTTTGAAGAAATACTTTATAGTTTTGAAACTAAAAATCCTGGAATCAATAATTTACCGACTCCGTTGGAATTTTCATAAAATCATAAAATCCTCAGAAAAAGAATGTAAGTAAGAAATATGATTCTAAGAAATAAAGTCTAAAGAACCATCATGAAATTCCAAGCCGTTTGTAAAATAAAAATCCGGGAATCGGTCAGCGGTACTGGCCGACACCGGTTTTGAAGACTTTCGTTTTAATTCCAGAAAAATCTAGAAAATCATAGAAAATATATAATATTGGAAAATGGTATTTGAAATAGAAATCGGTCAAATCAGAATACCGGAAAGATCAAATCGAGTAATATACTAGGATCGGGTCCTTCGGTTCAGACTAGGGCTGACTCCGTGTCCACGAATACAAATCCAAAACAAAAACAATCATATAAGGAATTCATCATACAGAATAAATACAGGAAACAAATCGAAAAATACGACTGAAAATCTGAATACGCAACTAAGTACGTATTCCGGGAACGGGGTATTACAGGGTGCCAGCGGCGCCGGCGGCCGGCCAGCGCAGGGCCGGCTGTGGGGGAGGGGGAAACTCCGGCCCTCCCCCATATCTCTCTCTCTCTCTCCCATTCAGTTGCCGGCCGGACCGGCACCGGAGCACCGCCGGAGCGGCGCCGGCGCCGGGGAGGCGGCCGCGCCACCGCGCGGCTGGGCCGCGGTGGCGGCGGCAGCAGCTGCTGCTGCTGCCGCCATGCGCTTGGGAAGAAACCCTAACGGGTTTCGGGTTTTGGGTTTAACCCAAACCCGACCCGTTTGCACCCAAACCCGACCCGTTAAAGGTACAATTTCCTTTTAGCCCCTGTAAAATTATAATTTACTTTAAGGCCCTGCAAATTTACAAATAGCCCCCTGAATAATTTCTGTTATTACGTAACTAACCTTTTCTCTCGGTTTTGGGTCTTCGAGCAATATCGGGAGCATCCGACTCCGATTTGGACGATTCTGGATCCGTTGCAATCGTGGGAAAGAGAGATACCGTCCTATGGCTAGTTTGTGAGTGTTTATCTTTTATAAATTATATTTGATATTTTCCCATGTTTAGAGACATTGATTGATATATCCTGATTATGGATAAAATACGGTAATTACCAATTATTCACTGGTCATGATCGGACAGTCATTGTAATAGAAATGACCTAAAATCTTGTTAGGTATTTTCTGATTTAAAATAAAGATAAGGAGGTAATTATTGGACCAATACATACTGGCATAGACAACTCAGACACAGTCATCCTACCTGCACAGCCGTTGACACTCGGGCCACTATATCATCATATGCTTATACACTTTTATGACATGTATTGTATCACAGTCACATGACATGCATACTGAGCCACAAATATATGATGACACTACACTGTTACGAGACATGCATGCTAGACACCGTTACAGTAAGTCACGGGACATGGGAATACATGATACACGGACCGCTGGTATTACATGGATTAGTGCTCTGCAGACTTATGGCTACTCATCTATTAGTACACGACTAGCATTTCATATTATTGTTATTATCATGACGCTGATGTGTTACACGGATTCTTGCTCCACATAGATAAGCCACTGATACACAAATATCCTACTGCATGGCGTACTGCACTCATATTATTATTCTCATTGTTACATGGATGCTCGACACACATCTCAGGTTCACATATCACTGTTACACATGCAGGCATGGTTTCTCCATTCTTATCATATGGATCCTTGTACCTATTACATGTATTATTGTTCCAGGTTACCGTCTTCATGTAATGTGATTGTTTCCTGTTACTGATATGAATTTCCCGTTACTGGACATGAGAGCTGTTGATAAGCGATATGTGGAATCCCACATCTATTGTTCCCGTTTCCCGTTATATTGTTCCCGTTATATTGTTCCCGTTTTTCGTTATATTGTTCTATGCTATCAACCGAGCTCATGTCCTGTTATGATGTTACCCGTATCATGTACTGTATTTGTTCTTGTTACCTTGTATACTTAACACATAAAGATCACTTGGGTATGGGGGAGAGACTTAACGGTTGATTAGATCATATCGGGTGGATGTCTGGATCCATTGTTCGTCCCACTGCAGGGGACGGGGTAGTGCTGGCTACAATCTGTTACTCATGAGCATCCCGTTATTGTTTTAACTCATTGAGATTCCCGTTACATGTTACAGCTCTAGCGGGCTGGCCCTGGTCTCAGCAGCCAGGGATCTGATAAGCCGTTGTCCCGGGTATGTACGGGATACACCCACCCGATAAGAACTTCTCGACCATGGGTTTCCAATTAACATAATAAAACAGTATACACAATAGTGACATCGGGAACACTTGTTATTTGGTTACTCTCTCGTTTGGATAATGGTACCTGTAGGCCATGTCCGGATGGGTTCGACTGGAGTGCGGGCTCCAGTAGGAACTGCTAGTGGTATGGGACACTGGAAGAGAGTGATTAAAATACCAGGTGGTACTGATTGCTACTATTGTATAAATAATATGACTTGCCTGATACATGTTTACTACTAGTTACTGTTCCTTGCCTGATACATGTTTACTGTACTTATTTTTGTACCCGATCATTTGTCCGATATTATGTTACAGGTATACTTGTTACTTTAATGATACATGTTACACTTTCTGTAGTGACATACTATTCATGCATATGTTCTATTTTCTGTACACCTTGCATACATTATTACTGTCTATGCACCACACCGTATACTGGTTAGTTAGCATATGCCCATCTGCATGTTCACTGCTATCACATCACCACTAGCAAGTTCATTTCTAGTATGTCACCACTAGACAACAGTAATTATTATATAAACTGGATACGACTATAGACATGACCCGATAATAACCGGCTAGGTAGTGATGGTATTAAAAGATAACATGTCTATATTTCTACTGCTTCTTATATACTTATTATTTAGTATCACTAGTACATCATCATGTATTTATATTAGTATCGTGCTTGTATTACTATTGTATATATTACTGCCTCCTTCATTTTACCACTCACTAGGTCGCTTTCTGACGACCCTGGGTTTGCGTGCCCAGGTTGGAGACCCGAGGTACCGTAGTATCAGAGCGTGCCTTGGAGTCATATAGGAGATTCCTCATCGGGACTATTCATAAGTATCTTGGTGATTTGTTTCTGTTATCTTATTTGTCCCCATTTTTCATATCTGTTATGTTCCTCACCTCTTTCTGCAGGTATTCTTGTACTTATCTACTGCTCTTGTGTATATGGAAGGTATGTCCTGTACTGAGGCTTAACGTACGCATGAGGGTGTTTCCACCTCGCGTATGTACGTCGCCATAACGTCCCCGTACCTTGGGGATCGGGGCGTTACACATATTGCTGTATGTAAACTCCGATTGGAAAAAGTGTGATCCCAAAATCTTGAATCACCTCGACGATCTTTATTAAATCCATGTAGTGTTGCATCATCGAGTCTTCAATGTAATCATCATTTCGGATCGGTTGATAATCAATACCAATTTGTTGGCGCTCTTCCATTATCCAACCATACAGATACAAAATGCTCCCATAATTCATTGGCTTGCTTCTAAGAAGAAAATCTTTCAAAGTACGATTAGAATTGAAATTTGGCATATCATGGGGAACACGTTGCACATGCCGATAATAAGTGATATGAACTTGAAGAAATTAAAACTTTCATCTCTTGCACTCTCCTTCCGCATGAAAGAATCATCGAAACCATGAAGAATAGATGTACCGTGATACAGAATATCTTTTACGGGTGGTGATACTTCAAACAGTTTGTCGTGTTCAACTTCTTTATACTCGTCCAATGATTTGTCTACCTCCTCATGAATTTCAGTGGCTGGAGAACCTTCTTCTAAAGCAATGCCTTACTCTACTTCCTTGGGCTCCATGAGGAACTCACCTTGATTGCATACAAGAAAGAACGTTGGCTTCTCTTCCTTTGAACTAGGAATAGGTGGTATAGGCTTTATGACTTCATCGAGAAATTGTGCTTGGTTGATAGCTTCTTAGAAGTTTGATGATTCCTCTTTGTTGACTGCTCTTCAACTTGTGGCTGTTGAGATTGTTCCGCTGTCTTATTTGACTGATAAAATCTCATGAACGGTCGGGGTCGATTCTCAATTTCTTCTTTCTCCAAAGCAAAGCTACGGCTTGTAAGAGTCTTTTCATCTGCCTCCACGTTCTTATAGGTGGCTTGCCTTGGTACATACACATATTTTGAAATCGATCCACCATGTTGCTATCCTTCTTTTAAGTCTATGAGCCACAAACTCAACTTGATCTTCGATGGGGATATACTCCATGTCAAACCACTTATCAACTTCCTCGATTCGAAGTAGGATTGACTCAATATTATGACTCCCATCAAAAGAAGAAATAGAATTAGAAAACTCATCAAGATTTGAATATCCTTCTCCTTGGTTACAAATAGAATTAGGAAACATGTTCCTCCTATTAGAGTTAGGAAACCCACCTCTTCTATTAGTGTTAGGATAAGTGAATCTCTTTTGCCTATCACAGAACATCCCTCCATCTTCATAATCATCATTGTAATGATAGATGAGACTTCACAATTTCTCTTCATAGAAAAATTCATTAAATTGAGGATGTTGCAGATGATACCTTGGTGGAAGAAGAAGTGGTGGTGGTCGATGTGGTGTTTGATGTGGTGGTGGTTGATGTAGTGGTTGGTTGATATGATTGATGATCATGTCCACTTCGGTACGTACCATTGGCCAGATTTTGATCATTAACCTTGAGAGACACCATGGTGATGGTGTTGCCTACATTTCTAACAGTTTCCATCTTTGTAGAATGGCCTTGCAGTCCATCGTCATCTCCTGCCATCATCGAAAAGTAGTCGTAGCTTGATACCACTTGAAGTAGACGAAAAAAGCGAAGAAGACTAACGACGTGGGTTATATCTCAATCTAGCGCTGGCGAACCCTGAAGAGATCTCCAAATAGGGGTAACTACTCGAATCCATGAGTAAGAACGACCTGAATCCATGAGCCAAAAGGAACAACTCGAATCCACGAGCAAATATAAAGAAATACTTAAAAGTTTATTGATTAAAAGTTGATAAAAAGATTGATTTTTAAATAAGAATACAATGGTTTTTTTATAGGCTTACAAAGAGTACCACTCCTACTTACAAACTATAATCTATTCCTAAAAGAAAAGAAAAGATTTAAAAGAGTCATAATCTATCTAGATAATCTAAATTAAAAAAATAGAAAATTAATTAGAAAATAAACTGGGCCTAAAAAAACAATCTTAAACTAACTCTAAAACCATATTGTGTAATAGGGTGGCGGCTGTCGACAGGTGATTTGCGGACTGAAAATTTCTGACTCTCTGTAAAAGCCTGTCGACGGGGCTTAGCTGTTGACAAGTTTGTTTTGGGCGACAGGTTTATTTTCAGTTGTCGATATGGAATTGAATTTAGCCTTTCTTATATTGTTCTCCTGCATCAAAATCTTCACCGATAATCTCTAATATGAAGTCAAGTAAGTTATGTGTTCCACAAACCAATGACAAGATTCACAACTGGGATTTGGATATTTTTTAAGGCATATCTTCGATTTGTTCCCTTGAACAAGGGTATCTCCACCGTATCTCTGTCTATATTGTACGTTCATAATGATGTGGTTGGTTTGTTGTTAAGAGAGATTAGTTTTTTTTAAAGTGAAGTTGTTAACAAAAAAATTGCATGTCCGATTGTTTTTATGTTAGCTAACCTTAACCGTAATTTGATTTGTTATTAGACGAAATATGGCCGGCGAATTTCAGGCGAACATGCGTGTAAGCATACTTAGGGTAGAGTGGGACACTAATAATTAATGATTTAATTTGATTGTAGCTCCAACTGTTGCACGCTAAAAAGGACTGATTTTTTCATTTTCAAGCATGATGTGAACCCTCTTCCAACAAAAAGGAGGAAAAGGATCATGTAACTCATTATTAATCACTATTCTATTGAAGATTCTTGTCAACTGCAAGTGATTGCCAATTTATTTTCGAACGTGGGTCATTTTCCAACATTAGCTTCTCCATGCCATTCAATTTAATAAAGGGATTATAAAACCGGTTGCTAACAATAATCCAATTTATTATCCACACTTAATTAAATTAAGAGGAGGTGACAAGCCTCACTTACATCCACTTGCAACTGTCCAAGTTATTACCCATCACTTGAAAAAGGCAGACAAAGCTCAATAATAAAAAGTGATTGAGGAAAAAAGTGACCGAGGATAAAGTTGTGTCACCACTGAAAAGCCCATCTTATATTTATTTATTTTTACTGTAACTTTAAATTATTCTGATCCTTCTGTTGAAGTTGAGTGGACTTTTTCCTTCTGTGGTGAAAAGTTAAAAGGAGTTTTTGACGCAGACACTACAAAAAAGTTGAAAAAAAAGCTACACTTTTATCAAAATTAACCTAACAATAGATTAAAGGTGTCTCAAATATATCGATTTTAAGACATGAATTAAACTTTGCGATTTTTCTGCTGCAAATAAATTGCATGCTTGGTGAACTCTCTTCAAATTTCTGTGAGAAATCAGCTGACTCTGTCTCTTTCACCGTATGCTCGCCTCACCGACACAGAGTACTGCAGCTAAAGTGGAGTTGCTCACTCCCCTTCAAGGGTTAGTGCAGATGCTATTTGCACAAAGACATGACCCATACATCCACGGACGGTGCTAGCTTCTCATTTATTCCACTGCATCTGCGTTCACTTGCATGCAAGCATTTACTGAAATCTCTCAGAATTATATCATGGGATCTCCATGAAAACATCGTCAGTACAGCTGAGAGGACCGTACACCTCCAGCCTGTACATTTCTACGGACCACCTGCATCCTTACTACCATCTGCTTCAATGTCGGTGCCTTCACTTTACTAAGACCGTACTGCAAGCTAATGATTCTCGTGAAAATATCCAATGTATAACTCGGTAATTTCTCAACCAAAAAAAATAAATAAATAAATTTACCGAACGTTAATTTTCAGCTTGCATCTGATCAGCATAAGTACTCACACATTATTACTTAGGGGTTATGCTGTAAACCAAAATTCGACTATGTTCCCATGATTGCTTTGCTGAATGAAGTGAACGTTTAGCAAAGGACTAGCTAGTAGTAGTTTGCTCAATGTTCTACTGTTTGGCAAAAGTGAGAGTGTGAGAGAGAGAGAGAGAGATCCCTGATTTGATTGCAGTCTGCTTTGTTGTGTAACATAAAATCTCATGTCTGCATGAGGGAGAATAGAGTTGTGGTGTCTGTGAGAAGACTGACTGACTTTTCACAACCACAAAGTTTCTTTTATTGGGAGAGAGGACATTTTGGTGCATCTGTTCATGCATTGAGAATTCCTGTGTCATTTCCAGTACACACCTCTCTCACTTGTATAAATGCATCCAAAAACTCCATTAAAATTGGAGTGTGGAGAGTAGAATTCGACGAGGAAGAGGCAGCTAGCTGGAGCAATGGATCGTTCTCAAGCGGCCAACACACGGCAAGCCCATTATGATTGGGGACCCCACTGAGCTCCAGTGGACATTTTCTATCAATCTTACCAAACTGAATGAAACAAAATGTGTTGCTGGATCCCATAAGAGATTTGCTTTGTATTATTAATACGTTGAAAGATTGATAGAAAATGACTAACATCAAGCAAGATTATTAATGGTTGACGCGGCTCCTGCACAGTCTCCTTCTGTATTACCACATGATCGATCGACTCCTATCAACATGGTACAATCAATCAGGCCCCTAGGGTTAGCTGGAGCAACAAGGCAAAATGATGGGTCTAAATTGCCTTTTTCATCCAATATCTATGAGAGTGCCGTGTGATCAACGCGTTTTCACCCTAAAAGACCAATGTTTTTGTTTATTGGTTTTCTCGTGAGGCTTTTCTATTCTTAATAGCTCTTTCTCGCATGTGTACTCAAAGAGGCAAATGTAGTGCGCGCAAACAATCACAACAACAAACCAATAGAGAATCCCTAGATCTCCAGCACAATGCAATCACAAGAGAAACGCACAAATCACAAACACACAGTTTAACGAGGTTCAGCCAACGTGCCTACGTCCTCGGGGCAATCAATGGAGAGGTTTTACTATTAGGAAGAGGAATACAAGTTGCTCTAAGTCTCTTTGAATGCAAGAGAACTCAAGCAATACAATTTTCGCAGATATACCAAACCCTAGAAATCCTTTAGGCTTAAATACCTCATACAACGGATCAGCAGAAATAACCCAGAACCCGCATGTCGGTCGACCGGGACGGTCGACCGACCTCCCAATTCTCCAATACCGGTCGACCGGGCCGGTCGACCGAAAAACCCGAGAGTTGAGGTTTGTCAGTCACAGGCTTCCGTCGACCGGGCCGGTCGACCGAAAAAACCCCGAGAGTTGGTCTTGTCAGTCAGAGCCCTTCGGTCGACCGGGCCGGTCGACCGCTCCAACTCCTGTGCATGTTGTGCACGTCGGTCGACCGGACCGGTCGACCGACCTCTGTCATTTTCTGCTGCTGCTGCTTTTTCCTGCCCGCTGTTCCTTTGCCTTTCGTCGTAGATTCCTTGGCAATCTTCAACAGCACCTGGCATGAATTCACCTCCTCTACTGTACTCTCTCCTCCAACAATTCTCCACCTCGGTGAAGATTTCCAAATCTGAGCCGAATTCCGACTCGATAGCGGCTGCACCAACCCGGTTGCCTACGTACCCCTTGCCCAAGGGATCAAGCCGTCCGTAGTTCACCCAAATGAGCTTCAGCAAGCTCATTTCACCTGAAGGACATGGAGCAAGTCTTTGCAGTGTGCAAACTTCACTCCCGTCACCACCTTTGTAAGCATATCGGCCGGATTCTCCGAAGTGTGAACTTTCAACAAGTCAATGTCACCTTCTTCTAGAATCTCCCGTACAAAATGATACCTGACATCAATATGCTTCGTCCTTGCATGATAGACCTGGTTCCTTGCCAAGTAGATGGCACTCATGCTGTCACAGTTTATCTTCAAAATATCCTGTTCCACTCCCAGATCATCAAGCAATCCCTGAAGCCAGATTGCCTCCTTCATAGCCTCTGTCAAAGCCATATATTCAGCCTCTGTGGTCGACAACGCGACGGTAGACTGAAGTGTGGAGCGCCAACTCACCGGTGCCTGTGAGAATGTGAAGACATATCCCGTCGTCGACCGGCGTTTGTCAAGATCACCTGCATAGTCTGAATCCACATAACCTATGCATTCCTGCTTTCCGGTGTTGTCCTTCTCAAATACCAGGCCTACATCAACAGTTCCCTTGATGTACCTCAGAATCCATTTCACAGCTTCCCAATGACCCTGTCCAGGATCATGCATGTATCGACTCACCATGGAGACTGCCTGTGAAATATCTGGCCTCGTACACACCATTGCAAACATCAAGCTACCCACCGCATTGGCATATGGAACATGAGACATATGCTCACGCTCTTGAACACTCCTTGGAGACATCTTCGCTGACAACTTGAAATGTTGCGCCATTGGTGTACTAACAGTCTTAGTATCTTTCCCAATATTAAACCTCTGCAGTACCTTCTCCAGATAGCCCTTCTGAGTCAAGCTTATCCTGCCAGCATCCCTGTCCCTTGTGATCTCCATGCCCAATACTTTTCTTGCTTCCCCCAGGTCCTTCATCTCGAACTCGACGATAATGTCTTCTTCAGAGAATCAATAGCAGATCTTGACCTAGAAGCAATCAGCATATCATCTACATAGAGAAGTAGATAGATATACTCCCCTGATGGTAACTTGTTGTAGTACACACATGGATCGAAGTGGCTTCGTGTGTACTTCTTCTTTCTGATGAAGCTGTCAAATCGCTTGTACCACTGTCTAGGAGACTGCTTCAAACCGTACAGCGATTTCTTCAGCTTACATACCAACTCCTCTTTCCCTGCAGCTTTGTAACCTGTGGGCTGAGTCATGTAAATCTCCTCCTCAAGATCGCCGTGGAGAAAGGCGGTCTTCACATCAAGTTGGTCAAGGTCCAACTCATTCTGCGCCACCAAAGCCAATAGAATCCGAATAGACGAGTGCTTCACTACCGGGGAGAACACCTCGTTGTAGTCGATTCCTTCTCTCTGTGCGTAGCCTTTAGCCACCAGCCTTGCCTTGTAGCGCACTTTATCTTCTTGGAGTGATCCCTGCTTCTTAGCAAATACCCACTTGCACCCTATGGCCTTCTTCCCTTTGGCAACTTGGTAAGTTCCCATGTGTTGTTCTTGTAAAGAGATTTCATCTCTTCATCCATGGCCCCTTTCCATAACTCAGCTTCTGAACTGATTTCAGCTTCCCTGAAAGTAGATGGAATAGCCTCTTCAACAACTGGAAGTGCATATGAAACAACCATATCGGTGGTGAGCCAGCCTGGTCTCCTAGTATTCCTCCGTGGTCTTCCAACTGCAGTAGTATCTGGAACAGTACCCATGACCTGCTCCTGATCCTCTTCAACAAGTTCAGCATCTTCTTCTGCAACTTGATCACCTCCCTGTGTCACCTCAGGGATGATCTTTACTGACACTGTGTCCTCTAGAGATGGTGGATTTGCATCACTCTCCACCTGCTGCAATAGCTCCTTGGTCTTGTTGGTCTCCACCTGCTGAGAGACCGTAGGCTTCATCATCGAGGCCTCATCAAATGTGACATTCCTGCTGATTATGAACTTGTTGTCCTTTGTCCCAAATCTTGAACCCCTTGGTTCCTCGCTTGAAGCCAACGAACACCCCTTTCTTTGCTCTTGGATCCAACTTGTCTTCTTTGACATGGTAGTAGGCTGGACATCCGAAGACCCGTAGCAAATCATAGTCCACAACATCTTTTCCTGACCAAGCTTCCAGAGGAGTCTTCCCCCCTATTGCAGATGACGGCAACCTGTTCACAAGATGGCATGCATGCCCCAAAGCTTCAGCCCAAAACTTCTTGGCATTCCTGCATTTGATAACATGCACCGAACCTTCTCTAGCAAAGTCCGGTTCATTCTTTCAGCCACCCCATTCTGTTGCGGAGTTTCCCTTACTGTGAAGTGTCTCTCTATGCCCTCATCTAGACATAGCTGTAGGAACGGATCTGACTTGTACTCTCCTCCGTTGTCAGAACGGAGGACCTTGACTTTCCTTCCCCGTGCTTCTCTCCTGATTAGCCTTCCACTTCACAAACAATTCTAGGACTTCACTTTTGTGTCGCATAGTGTACACCCAACATCGCCTAGAATAGTCATCAATGAATGACACAAAATAGTGGTTACCTCCATTGATGCAGTCTTGAAGGTCCCCATACATCCGTGTGAACATAATCAAGAATGCCTTCGGTGCAGTGTGAAGCTGTACCAAACTTCACCTTCGTCTTCTTGCCGATGATGCAATGTTCACACAGATCCAATTTGCAGGTCTCTGCACCCTTCAGCAGCCCTTTCCTCACAAGAGCTTGCATCGATTTCTCTCCTGCATGTCCCAGCCTCATGTGCCATAGCCGGGTTAGAT